>KN484362.1:0-20440 GCA_000787095.1 Periophthalmodon schlosseri
AGCATTAATATGTGCAGTAAAGGATTCTAATTTTTTGTAAGGAAAGACAATCCTTCCTTGAACAGAAATGGGGGCCTGAGACATCACCTGTCCCCAATATATAACCCCATCCTCAGACCCAAAGTAAACAAAGGAAACAATGGAAGAGAACAATGGAACTAGCCAGGGCCATTAAGGCTGAATGGAGGCTCATCAGGCTGAAATTGTAAATAATAGCTGTTTACAGTTTCAGTGTATGGTTAGCTAACCTGATTGTGTTGTGATAGCACTCTGAAGGGGTAGAGACTTAATGTGGGAAACAGAAGGAGTGGAGACTCAGAGCATCAAAAACGAAAGTGAAACTTATTAAACACGTTAATATGTTGTTTTTGGCAAATATAGCATTTTCAAAACCATAAAAGGTATCTAAATTATGTTATGTGTTAGCATAACATGCCCCATAGAAGTAAAATACCCCCTCTAACGCTAATGCTGAAATCTTTTGTCTAAAGATGAACAACCCGAAACATTTTTAGTCATTGTTATCATTTTTGGGTTCAGCATTCAAGACCTGACCCAAACTTCACCCCTTGAAAAAATACTGAAGCAATATTATGGAACTCCATCAGTATTGAGCCAAAAGGTTCCTGTAAATGCCGTGGTTCAAGTTTAAGTATCGTAAAAACCTGAACAGACTGTAAAATTCACCAAAAATGTTCAAAGAAATAACTGTATCCACCACCAATACACCTTTTATCAGCGTTTTTTGCAGGTATAGGAGTAGTTACCGTAGTGGCCGCAGAGTACGCAGAAGCCGGAGTACCCGCAGCATTCCCAGGATCTTGGTGCCTGAGTTGGAGATGAGAGAAACCAGGATGTCTATGACGGAGATCATCACCAGCATCCCATCCAGAACGTTCCAGCTGCTCCTCAGGTAGGCCTTGTCCCCAAAACACCAGCCTAATGCCACAATCTGCACACAACAATAACAACATTTTTTTTTCAATTTTGAATGATATCTCTATTCTATCAATAAATAAATACATGGAATAAGACGGTTAAATTAATGAAATAAAAAAAATTAGAAATACATCAAATAAATAGTCAAGTCAATAGACAAGCCATATGAATGGACTGTGTTGCCATGGCATTAGCTCGACAACCTTTAGCACCGGGATGCTGTTAGCGAAATTAAGCTAACAGATAGATACTTGTTAGTGAAGGCAATTCAAGTAAATAAATAAATAAATAGTCTGACAAGCCATATTATGTTTACACCATCTTGTTTACTCGTCTGTTAGCATCAAGTTGGTGTTAGCAGTGCAACTGCAAACTACAGGCAAATAATCAAAATGTTCTGTGCAATTAAAGACACGGAACCGGCCAAAAATAGCCATATTGTACATCACTTTAAGTAAGACGTAGTAGGGTATTTTAAAAAGGATAGTTAGCAGTCTACTTACTGACATAGCTTAACTTAACATAACTTAGCTTTTTTTAATTTTTAAAATTACCTTAAGTTTTGATATGCAAATTTTAACAAGAGCTGGCTCCTCTGCTTTCAATGTGAACACTTGCATTATTTGTCAAATATCTTTTAATGTGGACAGTGTATATATAGCTGGACAACTTTTAGCATCATGATGCTTAAAGCTATTAGCGCCATGAAGCTAACAGATAGATGCTTGTTAGTGTTAGTGTTAGTGTTAGAATAGTCAGGGCAAAACTCTTTTAGTGCATGGATATATCACTGAAACATGTGTGCAAGAACATGTTTAAAAAAAAAAAAAAAAAAAAAAGTTAATTTTGCATTACGCATCTCCTTTAATGAGGCAAAGTAAATACATAATTTAACCACGCAGTTAAATTAAGTTTATATGCCGTTAAAATGAGCAGGGAAGATCCATAAAAACACTCTAAGCTTTTTTCCACACCCCATTTTGAATTCTATAGGCGCCGTTCATTCTGTATTCTGCACGTGAAGCAAAATTAGTGTTGCATAAAATATTAGACCGTGGTGGACTTTTTCTTTTACTTATTAAATCAGGCTAAATACTGCTCATCAACAACTTATTTTTGGCCCCTGCACCTGCTGTCGAGATAGGAGAGGCAGAGAGCTAAGATTTACATAATGAGGTTAGGCTGAATGATTAAAATAATTCAAATTAAAGTTCCGATAACTTGCCAAACTGACTTTTATTGAGCTGTTAATCATTATGATGTTGACTGCCTTATAAAAAGCATGACTGGATTTAAGTGTTGTTTCACTGCTTCATGTTTGAGTAATCCCATAAATTTTTCAGAATTCAAAACACTCGGTTTAACCTTGTGATGTCATGAAGTAGTATTCCAGGATGTGATTTTTTATACGCATCCTTTGGACTTCTATGATCAATAATGAGTCAGAAAAAATACATGAATACAAGTTACCAAGTTATGCTATTTTTGTCATCATGAACAGTTGTATGTAGTGCGATGTAGCATATTGACATTTATAACGTCTTGCGACCACAATATTCAAAATGGCAGCCGCATCAGAATGATCTAGTGTAAAGCTAGTACATTACTGATTTTAAATGGACAAAACCTCAGCAATTTCCATTTAACATGTTTTTTGTCAACTTGGGATAAGTATTTCACATATCCTAACTTGTCTACATTTAGAAAGCACACTATAAAAACTAAACCCCTGTTTGAAATTAGGTATTTAGGTGTTGGCGCTCCCTCTGCTGTCAGCAACGGGAATGTGCAATGGGAAAAGAATGAAGTCTGTATCTCCCGTGAATGCTATGACAATGAGTCTGGTGATGGTTTATGGCCTTAAAAACTGCACAGGAAAAGTCTGGATTTTTACCTGTGACGCAACAATCCAAGCATTTTTGAGTGCTCAGTGAAGACAACTTTGGAATAATGGATTTACGTAAATGAAGCAAGGTATGTTTTTGATGAGGAGACAACGTTATAACATGATTGAAAGCTCAAAAAAATCAGTTTTCCATAATATGTGTCCTTTCAAACCTCACAAAATACATCTCAATTTGATCTCAAGTTTGCACTAAAGAATTGAGTCCTACCTTGACGGTCATCTCTGCCACGAAGATGGATGTGAAGATGTAGTTGGACAAAGTGAGGAAAATCCGCTCCTGTAGAAAAAGAGAAATAAAGTTTATAAAATGCTTATGCACAAAAGCAGTGTTTTTGGTTTCATTCAGGCTACAGCTAAATAATGCATTATAGAACTAGAATCCCCAGACAATTAATATTTAGCAAACAATCTGTGGCTCCTGCTAATGATGGCTGGCAGCACTTCTGAAGTTTACTGTTTACAAGAGTGGAGAAGACCCAGGGCCAGCTAATACAGTATTTAGTACCAAAGTTAAGAAAACAAGTGGGTCACCTGTTTCATGCTATGATAATAAAGACTAGGGCAGCAAGATTAATCACAATCGTAATCGCAGTTTGAATGGACGCAAGTAGCAAATCGCAAATGCTACAGTTTTTGAAGTACCATCATTTCCTATTCTATAAAGTCTAATTCTGCATGAAAAACAGCTATCCCTGTAGTTTAGATCTGCACAATCATGTTCTGAAATCTAATTCTTGTCTTTATCCTGTTAGATCTGAGTACTGCCTTTGACACTGTCGATCATGGGATCCTCTTACAGAGACTAGAGGACTGGGTGGGCATCTCTGGTACTGCACTAAACTGGTGCAAGTCCTATCTAGAAGACAGGGAGTACTTTGTTGAGATTGGAAACTGTGTCTCAGATAACATTTTCCTGACCTGGGGGGTACCCCAGGGGTCAATCCTGGGACCCCCTTTTGTTCATTCTCTACATGCTGCTGTTAGGCCAGTTAATACGCAGCAATAATGTGTCCTACCACAACTATGCAGATGACACTCAGATCTATGTCTCACTCGCAACAGGTGAATATGGACCAGTGGATTCCCTCTGCCACTGCATCCAACAGATCAGTGTGTGGATGCAAAACAACTTTCTCCAGCTAAACTCAGACAAGACTGAAGTCATAGTTTTTGGCCCACAGAAAAATAGAGAAAGTGTCAACACTCACCTCCAGTCTCTCTCTCTAAAATCTTCAAATCAGGCTAGAAATCTAGGGGTAATAATGAACTGTAACAGCTACATCAAAATCAATAACATCTGCAGCTTTTTACCATAAAAAAAAAAAATTAAAAAAAACAAACAAAAAAAAAACAACCCCGAAACATTACAAAAATCAAGGGTATACTGTCTAAACCAGACTTGGAGAGACTTATCCATGCATTTGTCTCCAACAGGTTAGACTACTGTAATGGCCTGCCCACTGGTTCATATTTTGTCTTGTTGTCAATTCTTCTAGACACGTTTAAAATATGAACTTTGAACAGAATCCAATCACAATGCTGGTCAGAAAAATCACAGTTCGATATTTTTCCCAAATCGTTAGCGCTAAAAAGAGCTGCATTACCTAACAATGTGTTTTAACTCCACTATACGCAATAAGCTATTGGGTGCGCAGTTACAGAGTGGTTAGCATTAGCATCGGACTCCTTGTTCCATCAAAATGCATAGGGATGGACAATATATCTGTGCTAATATTGATTTTGGCGACATGGGTAGATTTTTTATCCCATCAGATTGACAAAAAACACTGAGCTAATATCTAATAAGACTTTTTAAAATTTGGAAATGGATGAACAAAGAAGCTAAAGATGTGGCTATACATTTACACAACCATTCTAAAAATACAACAATTATATCCAAGAAAATTACAGTTAACAAAAGTAGTACAACTTTACTTCAATTTGTGGGCCTCAACTCAAACATCAGAAATCCTATCAGCTGCCAAAAATGCACATTACGTACCTTCCCTAGTATACTATGCTTGTTTACATGTTTACAAAGATTTTTATTATTAAAGGCACTGATTGCCAACAATGTTATGAGCACAGGTGGGTTTTTGTGAGCTACATTCTCTTTAATAACGTTGGTCTTATTGAGTATAATTTTTGCCCACTCTACCCATTTGATTAGAAGGGGCTGTCTTTCCCACGGTACCCTCCGCTACATCGCCGGGTGATTATATAGCATTATATAATCACATTCAGTATAGTGATATTGCCCTGTGGAGTACTCCAATCAGAGAGGGGAGGAGAGGGGGAGGGGGACTGTGGGAATGTGACATCACTTGCGGGCTGTGTACATTCCAGAACTCAACCAAGAACCATTCAGTACATTACAGAGAGGAAATCAGAAAACAGATCTTAAAATTGCACTATGTAACTTTCCTGGAGTAGGATTCACCATCTGCTTGTCTCCACGGTGATGTTATCGATTTGCCTGAATGCTCCACAATATGGCATTACACTTATGTATCGCTGTGGCGTTACGGGTTGGGTCTATGGAGAGGCGACCCCGCTCTCAGTAGGAACACTCTGCAGTTGTGTCCATTAAAGGGGTTGTACTGAATTATTTTTTTCATGTAATAAGGTAAAATTTATCGTGCCCCAGTTCAGATATATTGTGAAACCAGCTTATCGGGTTAATATGAGACCACTGTGTGCTGTCTACCTCTAATTATAAAACGATTTTATCCTCTGTGAACCAGGAAGTAAGCGCTGTTAGCATGCTACTTGTTGTAAGCAGTGGCGTGACGGCAAAACTATACTTGGGGGTCGGAAATGTGTTAAAAAAGTGCTTATACATTAATTGTGGTGAGTATAGGATGGTCCAAGTTTTTCACATTTTTAAGCACCTTTAATGTACTTTCACAAATTTTGTATTTCTTTTTCTCTATACTTAAATAAAAAAAACAAACAAACAAGCAAAACAACAACATGAACTCATTTCCCTATGTCTGTTAAAGGGCACCTGATTTTTCCCCATGTATTTGAGCAAAATTTGTTTGTTTGTTTGCCCCAGTACAGATATACTGTATAAGCAGCTCTTGAGGTCAAAATAAGTCTGCTGTGTACAGTCTAATTAGAAACCATTTTATAGTCCAATAATTAGGACGTACGCTGTTAGCATGCTAGTTGTTGTTAGCCTTACCAAGCCGACAAAACTCCGCACTGGTCTCTGAGAGTTGTGAAAAGAGCTTATAAACTCATCGCTGTGAATAAAAAGGATGCTCAGAATGCTTAAGGTAATTGAGGAATAACTTTGGACCACTTTGGTTTTTAACATCTAAAAACATTGCAAAAATCAAAGATATAGTGCCTAAACCAGACTTGGAGAGACTTATCTATGCATTTGTTTCCAGGAGGTTAGACTACTGCAACGGCCTGATTCGCTGGTTCATATTTTGTCTTTTTGTCAATTCTTCTAAACATGTTTAAAATAAGAACTTTGAACAAAATCCAATCGCAGTGCTTGTCAGAAAAATAACTTGAAAAAAATTTGATATTTTTTGCCAAATCGTTAACAAGAGCTCCATTACCTAACAGTGTGTACTAACTCCACAATAAGCAATAGGCTATTGTGTGCGCAGTTGCAGAGTGGTTAGCATTAGCATCTGACTTCCATTCCAATAAAATGCATAGGAATGGACAACATATCTGTGCTAATACTGACTTTGGGGACACGGGTAGATTTTTCTCCTATCACTTAAAATGAACTAGCTCCATTCATTTAGTCTTTAGTCTAATCCATCCCCTAGAAATGTTACACAGTGCCCCTTTAATGTACTTTGACAAATATTGTATTTCTTACGCTTTATACTCGTACCAGTTTATCCATTTTCAAAAAGAAAAAAACTTTTCATAAACCCATTTCCTTGTGTCTCCTACATTTCGGTCTGACTTCCAATGCCCTCGGGGGTATCTACGAAAAACAAACCATCAACACACCACACGGCTCCACTTCTGAACTAGAATTTTCCTATTTAACCTTGCCAAATGTTAAGACAAGCTTTCATCACTGTCCAGCCTTGTAATGCTCCGTAGCCATAACACGGTGCCGACAACTCATTCCCTCCCTGTTTCATTTGGTTGATGTTAAAATAATTCAATTTGAGCGGTAGACAGTGATGCATTGTACCCGCCGCTCAATTAGAAATAATGCTTCGTATTATGGGCTGTAATGATTCTCCTTGTTTTTTTCCCACTAAGAATTGGAAAAGCGGTATCCAGGCAACGTCAACAGCAAGCAACCGCGAGCCAAACGCCAAGTATGTGGGTATGCGAGTTCTAAGGCCGTAAAGTTATGTTGTTTTTGTAATAAATTGAGTTGAGAGTTGGAGCCAAAAAATGCCCTTGCCCTCTGCTAGTGCACAAGTGTAAATTAGGTTAAAACGATAGCTGCTAGATTCAAAGTGGGTCTTAGTAAAAACAATATGAAGTGGTGTTGTCACGATTTCAAAATATCAAACTTGCTACAGAGGAGTCTTGATGCTTGATACTGATTTCGATACCACAGTGACGATAAAAACACTATTTTTTAGACAACAAAATGGTCACACATTTTGGGCACATTTTTATATAGCGCTTTTCCACCTTCAAGGCACTCAAAGCACTTTACATCAAGGAACCACTCATCCATTCACACACACATTCATACACCAGTGTAAACAGACAAGGAACCACCATCCATTCACACACACATTCATACACCAGTGTAAACAGACACTGAGGGAGAGATGGGTTAAGTGTCTTGCCCAAGGACCCAACAACAGTATTCATCTGTGGGAGCAGGAATCGCACTGCCAACCTGTGGTTCAGTGGATCCGGCCAATCTATCAATGATATTTATGTTGAGAGCGGGATTCGAACCGCTAATCTTTGGATCAGTGGCTAAACGCTGAGCTACTGTGTGACAACAAAAAGGTCCAGTTTTGTCCATAGTTTGTTGGAAGTGCTCATTAGCATGCTAGTTGTTTACCGTCACAGCAAAATTCAGCACTGGTCTCTGAGGGTTGTGAAACGTGCTCATATGGTTGTAAACTAGTTTTGATATAGATGTATTATATTCTAAAATTATTCAGTAAAGGTCTGGTTTTGTCATATTTGGTGATTTTTTTTTTTTTTCATTGTCAATACTTAAATCACAATATGTAAAATGGTAAATGGTCACATATAGAGAACTTTATTACCTTCAAGGCACTCAAAGCTCTTTACATCAAGGAACCACTAGCATAAGCAAACACCGTGGGTCAAGTGTCTTGCCCAGGGACACGATGGCAGCATTCATCTGTGGGTAACTGAAATCGTACCGTCAACTTATGAGTTAGTCGATCTGACCGCTCTCCCAATGACGTTTATATTGGGAGCGGGATTTGAACCGCCAACCTTCTGATCACGATGAACACTACAAATTGAGCGACCGTTGTCCCAAAAGTGCTTGTTCAGTGTGTATCTAGTTTCAATACTAGTTTTAATATCAACTAGTATCTGTATCGATACTTCTGACGACCCTAATTTGAAGCATGGAAATGATCACATTAAACCTGGTTTGAAAGTGCATGGACTTTAAGGTGATTGCAACTTTCTAGATGTGGCATGTCACCTGCATGACTCCATGGAAACAGAAAGTTAAAGCCATACTTTGGAACATTCTTCATGGAGATAGACACATTTTAGAACTTACTGTGGAATATTATAGCCAAAGGAACAACATTTCCATTGAATCAAGCAGGAGGAGACACTTCTCCAGGGCAAATAAAAGTCAGGTTTGTGGAGATGCAAGCCCACTCACTGTGTAAATACTGTGTTGTGCTATTAACACAACCAAAATGAAAAAAAGTCACATACTGTGGCTTTAAAGAATACAGAGGAGATCTTCCTGGATTATCAAATAATGAATGACGCTTTTCTAATTTAATCTGAAAACAGTAGCCAGTTTAAAGGTGCATTATGTAACGTTTCTGGTAGGGCTTAAATAACCTCCTTGTCGTCATGGATATGTCACTGTCATAGAAATAACCATGGAAAAAAAGCAGTTAGGGGACCCTCCACCAAAATGTTACACAGTGAACCGACACGTCTGATGCACATGGACACACAGAGACTGAGGATATTTTCCGTGTCAGCTTGATTTATAAGAAAGTCCCCTCATGTTGATATTAACGCCAATATTTTGTGCATGCATTATTCAAAATACTGCATGAATCAACATATCTGCAAATAGACACTTGCCACCAGCCCACTGCTAATCAATTCAGATTTGTACTACACATCTCCTCCATGTTCCACTAACCAATTTGGCACATACACAGTTGTAAGAAAAAGAAAAAAACAAAACAAAAAACGAACTGTCCAATTATTGCCGTTGGAAATGTTGTAGCACGCCGCTGCCAGCCCCCTCCGTCTGATTGGATGGTGCATTGGAGGAATAATGTTGATGCAATGCAGCAGATTTGAGACTATGGCACACAACGCTATAAGCAGAGGATCACTGTGCTACTGTGTTTCTCTCATTATACTCAAATGACTTTTTAAAACTGCCTTTGGGAATCTTTGAGTTATTTCACTTTACGTAACTTAAAATAATGAAACAATTGGTGTACATGAGAAAAAAACCCAAAAACTTTACAATATTGTTATGAGCAAAGGAGTTAATCTTTTACCTTCCGAATTGGATAATGTCATAATAAACAGAGGCCTTTAAACTCAATGGGAGATTCACTGTTTTTGAAAGAAATATTTTGTGCTCCTCCACTATCACGTACGCTCTCTGCGAGTGAGTGACAGCTGCCCCAGATGTGCAACGCCCAAGTAAATAAAGTGGTCAAAGATGTGACATGAGGGGCGGAGGAGTGTCGATTAAACTGTACGGCTGATACACAGAGCGAGGAGAGGAGCAGAGGTGACGAGAGACACACAGATGCCCTCCCTGCAGTGCTGGAACGTAACAAAGTAAAAGTAGTAAGGTACTATATTTAACTATAAATTTTAGGTATCTGTACTTTGATTAAGTACATTTTAACGTGGATACTTTTTACGTTTACTTCACTACATGTGAGAGCAGGTATCTGTACTTTCTACTCCACTACATTTTTGAGCAAGACTGAAAAGTAAAAGTGTTTCGTATTGTTGTTTGAGACCTGCTGAAAAGGCTGAAGGGTTTATTTTTAACAAAATTCAGCAAGCATTTATCAAAATCACGACGTCTGAAGCCTATTTATGTTACTATTTAAGTACTTTTTTTTTTTTTTTGTCCTGGTATCTGTACTTTTACCTTAGTAACAAGTACATACATGTCAATACAATCCGCAGTACTTCTGTATTTAGCAGTTGAACATAAGCACACTGATGTTTTCACGTGTCTCTGGACAAACAGTCAGGACAAGGGCCCGGAAAGTATCACCTCCGGGTGGAAAAAGTGGGACTGAACATGCACAGTGCGGTTTGCGGTCTGAAAAGTTTTGGAAACACATAATATAGCGCAATATATAAGACTCTGGTACAGTTTAGGCTTAAAAATAAAAAGTTCTACACCCAATAAGCTTTGAGTTAGTTTTTAGTTACGGTCTACCCTAGGCTGACCAGATGTCTCCATTTACCCGGGACAGTCCCTGATTTGAGTCCTGTGTCCTGGCAAAACCATTGATTTGTCCCAGTTATATCAATTTGTACCCACCAACAGTAAAGAGGTGCAATATATTGTCATTTGTTTAGCTAAAATACAGAAAACTGTGCTTGAAAAAGACGACCATAAGGCAAAAAATACACTGACAGAAGTCCCTCTGATTATATACTGACCCACAAGTAAGTAAAGAATGGACAATGCTATGCGCTCTTTTCACTATTTGATTTGTACCAACCATCCCAACCCGGGTGTGTCCAGTTTTGAATTTTGAAAATCTGGTCTACCCACCTCTTACTCACAGAATTTTGAGCAAAACAGCTGATGAACTTACACATCACTAAACTAAAAGACTACAAATCCAGTATGATCCAAAATGATCCAACTTTCCTTTAATACAGTTCCATTCTGACGTACAACCTTTACCGATTTAAACCACCAACAAAGTCGCAAAAAACGTCTTTGTGAAGTACTGGACTTACGGCACTGCTGGGGTCGATGCGCGGCCTCTCCATAGCGATCGTGATGCAGTTGAGGAAGATGATGACGAGCACCACATGGTCAAACATCTTGTGCGTGATGATCTTGTTGCACACGATACGAAACCTACGGGACACACAAGAGAGCCATTTATGTAGGACCACCTGGCAACACAGCAAGTTATTTTTGGTGATACGATTTCAGCCATGTTTAAAATAATTCCTCCAACGGATGTGTTCAGAATTAGGATGGCCAGCAGAGATGATCTATGAGAGAAGGCTGGATAAGAAGAGCTTCCTGATTGGTACTTCCTGGTGTAGGTGGAGATATTTGATGTGGGCAGAGATAAGTTGAGGCAGGTGTTGTCATGTATTAACCTACTTTATTGTTACTTAAAATATATTTTGAGATGACAAATTAGCAGCACTGTCAAAGTGAAATTTACAGACGTTCTACAGACGCTCACTTCACACTCACTTAGTCCACTTCTTTATAAAGTCTATGATTTAAAGGTACACTACCACTGGCACTTGCTTGTTTCCATGGAGATGTTATTGCTTATTAAGTTACAGGTCAGGTCTGTGGAGAGGTGAGTAGGAAAGTAAGAATGCATGTTTATCAGGGTATTTAAATAATAATAAAACACTGTGGAACATACTGTGGAACATTCCAGGCAAAGCAAACACGTCTGCCATATACTGAGCGGTATATAAAAAAATCAAATAAAATTATGGATGGTCCCTTTAAGTAGTGAGATGATTCAAATGACCTCTTGACTTGTCCAACATAAAAGCTGTCATCTGTCATATATTAAAGGGACCATATTACACCATTTTCTGATCTATGTTCTAATGTTGTTTCCTCATCACAAACAGACCTGGAGTTGTGTTTTGTTTCATTCACACATGTTTAACACACAAACCCTGCATATTTAGGCTGAGTTCTTATCTGATACTGAAAACACTCTGTTCCACCGTGTGATGTCATGTGGTAATACAGGAAGTGCTCCACTTTGTTTTTAAACTCCACACGCCTTCACTAGAATCATCTGGATGATGACAATCTCTACTGAGCTTAAGGTAAAAGGAGCTGTTTTACTTGAAAACTACTACTTCATGACATCACAAGGTGAAACAGAGCATTTTGAGCTCATGAATTCAAAGGTGGAACTGAGCATTTTGAGCTTTGGGGATGTAGACAGACTAATAATAATGAGGTAACAACATTCTAACATGGCTTAAAGCTCTCAGGAGTCCATTTTGTGTAATATGGGACCTTTAACAACCTTTCTAAAAATTGTTTGTAGTATTGAAGATTTTGTGCAGACATGAAGCTTGCAATTTTTAAACTAGAACATATATATATTTTTTCCATCTGAATCACTCCTAACCCCACCTGCTCTACTCTACAACTCAAAGCACATTGATTCAGTGTAGAATGAGTTAATTAACCCTGTCTTTGATTAGCACTGGCGTTCACCGTTTAGCTCGTACCAACAGACAGATCACAGTTTGCGGGGGGGACATGTATTACCCTGCGATGTACAGCACTGGCGAAGATGAGAGACGCTCCAGATCTGCTTTGAAGCCCGGTATCAGACACAGGGCAGCAGGGGACGTCATTATCAGCTCTGTGGACTGTGGCCTGCAGCGAGGAACTATGCCAAATGATAGAAAAGGTTTACGGCGGATACAGTATTTCTAAAACAAACGCTAAAAAAGGGTTGTCGAGCTGTATAGTTTTGGAGGAAGACTGGGATGGGCGATATCAGTTCTAGTATTGGAATCGCCCAGTACTTATATTTGACGAACTATTAATATTTATACGAAACCAATATTTTATACTACCAAAGCGTAATATCGGCATCGGCAAATATCGGTTATCGACCACAGCAGCAGATCATAGATTGGATATCGGTATCAGCTCAAAAAATCCATATCACACCATCCCTAGTTATTTTGTTATTTATTTATGTATTTTCTTTATTTGTATTTATCTAATATCCCTCCATTCATCCATCCATCCATAAGTAGCCAGTATTGCTTTGCCTGGAATGTTCCACAGTATGGCATTAAATCTGTTTCACATTTATTCAATTACAGGTGTTTTATTGCTCAAAAATACCTTCAGAAACATAAATTCTTACTGTGAGCGGTTGTCAAGTCTCCACAAAACTGACCTGTAACTTAGGTTGGTGGTGTCACCTGCTTGTTTCCATGGAAATAGATATGTTTAAAACCATACTGTGGAACATTCAAGACCAAGGATGCTGCAATATTTGTGAGTTCACAAACTCACGAGAATCCATACGGCCCTGCCTCCGCTGGTGTGACTGCCCGGGTTAATCAGTGGTTCAGACCAATCACAGAGCAGCAGCAGTTTGGGTGGAGCCAAAAGTGAAGCACCCAAACCATGGATCGATAATAAGAACTGAATAAGACATTCCTAATGTTCTGGTGTGAGTTCTATAGGTACTGCAGCTCCCAGGAGTTTGGGCCCAGAAAGAACTCTCACATAGAGCACAATGAATTTTTGGGAAATCAAGCTGCCCATGTTCAGCTGACAGGGCATCCACAGCTTTCACAAAGGTCGGATTTTCAAGGGATTCTTCTGCATTTTCACAACATGAACTTTTTAGAATTTTTAAATGTTCAAAGTGCCTAAAAGTTAGCTTCGTACGATTTAGTCTAGCCCCACTATGAGCCTGTGCAAGCTCCGCAGTGCACGTTTGCGTCATCATACTAGGCCACTATTCAGTATGTAATGCAGAAGAAAAAAACTTTTGGGGCATTTCGCGCCAATGAGCTCAGGCCATTGAAAGCAATACGATGCCATCTTTGGGTCATCTTCCAGATCATATTATACTTCTACACCAACACAAGCATGGTGACACGGATGGAAGTACTTTAGCCTATTTCAGCAGATATACAGATTATTTAGCTTTTGGAAAAAATCACTTTGTCCATTTGTGGAGAAAAAGATGTCTGCGCTTTTCTCCCCAACTGGATTTAACAAAAGTTTGATTTCTCGGCTTGTTCTGATGTGATTTGCCTGGGATCCAGAATACACACTTCTTCAATACCTTACGGAGATGTGAGCCTGGTCACTGGTTAATCTCCCCGCTTTCAAATGGGCGTGATTGACAGGTGAATTAGCCAATCAGGGACACGCATGGTCTGTCATATCAGAAAAAAATACTGGAAAAAAATATCACAGGGGGCTGAAAAACATGGTGGATTTCAGCAGAATCAATGAGTGAAGCATTAAAGTCTGTTAATCTGAGGTGAAAGAAATGTGATTTTATTTGTAAAACATAAGATACATATCGTTTTGAAAATGCAAATACATAACATGACCAATGACCTCCTTTGTTTCACATGTGTCAATGAAAAAAGAACAAAACAAATCTGACTGCACGATCATGTTTGACCGGGCTTGAGATGCAACGGAGGATGTGGGGACCAGACTGATATCGATCTGTATAAAACATACAAAACGATATCATTCTGGATTTGCCAGGCAACTGTTGTGACGCTTTGACCAATCAAAATTCAAATTTTGCCATGACGTTCTGCCTTTTCCTGATCACTTTCAGCAAATGTTATTCTAGACTGATGCTTGTGTAGAACTCACATTAATCTGGCCTTAACTAGGTTAACTTAATGCACTTTTAATTAAGCCACTCCCTTTGACAAATATTCAAATAAAGAAATGACAAAATATGAAGACATTTAAACTCCTACTTTCCCTTGATCAGAGTTATGTGTTATGGACTCAGACACCTCCTGGTAATGAGAAAGCTGTAGCCATCGGTTATAGTTAAGGAGGTGACAGATGCTCCACAGCCCTAATGTTCTTCATAAATACTCTTCTAATGGCTCTGCGTAAAAAACATGGAGTGGGGCATCATTATTTTGACATAAACACCACCCTTATTATTATTATGGGGCTTTAATTTCACCCTAAATCTGCTGCTGCTCAAACTGCTTCTTAGGCTGACCCAGTTTCGGTTACTGCGCTGGGATAAATATGCATCAACTTGTAATATACTGGAATACAGCTGCAAGTAAAAAGATGCCAAAGATAAGATGGTGTTGCCAACTGCAGTCACATGGAGCTGTAATGTGATTGGTGGTTCAATTCCAGCACTCTTCCATACATACATACATACATACTGCTGTTTTGTCCTCAAGCAAGACACATTTTTACTGTCTTAAAAACATGAAAAACCAAACTAGTTCATTTTAAACAGTTGGCAGTGATGCAAAGTTATTCCTCACTGACCTTATACATTCTGAACATCCTAATTATTCAACCCGATGAGTTTATAAGCGTTTTTCAAAACTCTCAGAGACCAGTGCAGAGTTCTGCTGTGACATTAAAGCTAGCAACAACTATCATGCTAACACACACTGCCTGATTCTAGGACAATAAAACTCCATTTAATTAGATGGTTTATTTGGACCTCAAGAGCTGATTACACAATATATTTGAGGAGAAAATAAGGTACAGGACCTTTAAATTGTCCAATATATGCCCCAGGGCAGAGTGAGAAAAAAGTGGCTGCCACTTTGTACATACAGTGCCTTTTGAACTGTTTGACCATCACCATTTACCCAGTCACATATTCATACTAAGGCAAGATGGGTGAAGTATATTGCTCTTGGACACAACAACAATATGCACTGGTCAGAACTGGAATTGAACCATCAGCTTTCAGGTATGAGGGAGAATCCTTTACCAGTTTACCTTGGCTGTTTAAAGGTGAAGTATGTAGCTTTTCCAGTCTATTGAGATGTTAATGCGTTGCCTGGAATTAAACTATCTAGCAGGTGTCACTTGCTTGTATCCATGGAGACAGATAGAACATTTCAGGAATCTCAATGAGGACAAGTGACAAACCCTCAACACCAGAAAAGTTACACAGGTCACTTTTAAAGTTAAAACAAAGCAACAATAGGATTCTGATTCCCATTATAGTTTTCCATTGGTCTAGCAAATCCAGAATGATATCTCAATCAGTTACATTTATGTCAGTGATGCATGTGAAACGAAGGAGCTCACTGGTCACCTGTCATTTTGAACCAAAATTTATTTTTTCTCTCTTAAACAGCTATTTTTTTCTTAAAGGGGCACTGTGTAACCCACAGTATGCCATTTAATTTATCTATCTCCATGGTGACAATCAGATGATTCCTCCAAACCAAATTACAGGTCAATTCTGTGGAGAGGGGACCCCACTCACAGTCAGAATGCGTGTTATTCAAGGTATTTTGAATAAATCAAACACCTAATTGAATGAATGTAATATAGACAGGTTCAATGCTATAGTGATTATATTGCCATAGTGTTAAATAACATCTCCATGGAAACAATTAGATGACAGACCCCGCAGAAAAGTTCCGTAGTGCACCTTTAATATGGACAGACCATGCGTGTCCCTAATTGGCTAATCCACCTGTCAATCACTCGGGGAGATTCAGACTTATTTCTTGGTAAATGGTCAGATTAGCGCTTTGCAAACATCAAGTCACTCAAAGCGCTTTACATCAAGGAACCACTCACCCATTCACACACACATTGATACACCAGTGGACACAGACACTAGGGGGTGAAGTGGGTTAAGTGTCTTGCTCAAGGACACAACTACAGCATTCATTTGTGGGAGCTAGAAACGCACCGCCGACCTGTGATTCAGTGGATCTGACCGCTCTACCAATGTTTATGTTGAGAGCGGGATTCTAACTGCCAACCTTGCACTAAAGTATTGAGGACGTGTGTATTCCGTATCCCAGTTAACTTGTCAATGAATTTTGCATCAGATTTTACCGTCATGCCCAGTCCATGCCACAAAGTTGAAACTAAGCAACTTGAGCTCTCCTTGTCGTAAGTCAAACCTCCTCCCTGCAGTTGCTCAGAAGCAGGTGGAGGTGCGCTCTGGCCCGTGTGAACACCGCCGGGAATCGGACCCCCAACCCGGCCTGTCTCTTCATGTGATTGTGAGCACAGGGGGCGGCCATGATGGTTCGGAGGTGCGAGGAAGCCACATGCGGCGTTTTGTCCTCAGTCGGAGAGAGAGAGGCAGTGCACAGGCCGGTGGAGCCAACGCTTGGATGGTTAGCCGCACCGGGGAGCTAGCTACTGACCTTTACGTAGATTTGATTCTGTGACTTGTGGAAGATTCCGAATGGCGTCTAAGTCAGTGTTTGTATATGGTGGACAGTTATGAGCCAAGGAATTTAAACAGTAGGGTAGAAATAGTTTTTAATCTTATAAATGTTCCCTCCTTTGCATGAAAGAAACAAAAACAAATCATTATTGAAAGTGTATAGACTTTAAAGAGGGGGTATTATGCAAAAACGACTTTTATGAGCTTTCGACCATGTTATAATGTTGTTCCCTCATCAAAAACATGACTGAAGAGGTTTTAGATGTCATCCACGCATGTTTAAGTAATTTAGCGATCTCTCTTGGGCACTGTTCGAACCCTCGTTACGGTTAGCTGTAAGATTCTGTCCAATGCTCAGCCTACGAGCCCACGTCACCCAGCTGTGTTGTGATATTGTTCTGAAGGGGAGGTGACTTAGCGTGGGGAGCAAACGGGGGGAACTCATTAAAAAACAAAACTGAAACTAATTACACATTTTAATATGTGTTTTTTGGCAAACATTGCATTTTCAAAACGATAAAACATGTTAGCATGTGTTGTTAATACCCCATAGAAGCGTAATGTCCCCTCTTTAAAAACACAGAAGAGACTTTTTGGATTACCACCTGATGACATCACGCAGTGGGGGCAGTATGGTTAAAAGTTTTAAAAGGGAAACGTTAGTGTCTGTTAGGGCTGGCCTGGGAATCACAGGGACATCACGATATACGATACAATATAATACGTGGTACACTGGCGATATCATGATACTGCAATAATCATTATACTGTATTACCCCCCCAAAAATCCTCTGTTCAAAAATTACCTGCAGATACTCATTTAAATATGTATTACACAATCAAATTTCCTCTATCTAAATATGTAGCAGACTTAGTAGGTTTTAGTTTAGTTTAGTTTAGTTTAGTTTTACTTTTTTTTTCACTTTTACTTCACTACATTTGAGAGCAGGTATCTGTACTTTTACTCCGCTACATTTTTGAACAGGATGGAAAAGTTAAAGTATTTTTTATTATTGTCTGAGACCTGCTGAAAAGCCCAAGAGTTTTTTTTTAAACACGTTCATAATTTGAGCTAACAAACATATACAAATAAAAACAGCTAGGAATAAAAATATCGATTCACTTGTTTCTGCTGAACAAAATTCAGCACAAATCTTTATCAAAGTCACTACATTTGAAGCTTTATTAGATCTGAAAATCTGTGTGAAATACCTTTTACCTTTACTCTTTAATTACATTTTTAAACAGGTACTTTAATACTTTTACTTAAGTAGATTTTTTCATGTGATACTTTTACTTTTAATTGAGTATTATTTGCTCTGGTATCTGTACAAAATTGAGTAGTTCTTCCACCACTGCTGAGTGTGTATTAGTTGCTCATCTTACTAGCTATTGACACGAGATGTGCTTTTCCAGCTCTTTCAGCTCTGCCTAGCCTTGAAAGTCAAGCGCTAAGTAAGTTCTAGCTGAATAAATTGGAACTATACAAAAAGTGATCTGAACTTGTATTTTTATTCAATAGATTTACACAAGGTTAAGGACGTGTCTTTGTTTGATGCGGTAAAGCAGCCAGTTTTACCCCAGTATGGAAATGTGTCGTCTATTTGAGTTGTCCTTCACTGTCACTGGGGCAACTTGTCAACAACAGACACAGGCAGAACATGCAGGTTCCATTGCACGATAACTGATCTGGACCTTGTTGCTTTGAGGCAAGATAGCTGACCACTTTGCTATTAACTCAGTTCCTAAAGATGAAATATAATGCAAAATCTGTATTGTCCTGCATTCGAGACGAGTGCTTTGAAAATCTGCACCGATCACAGCTCTGTACTTAGTTGAAAACCTATAGCTGCAGATCGCACTCTCGAGATGCTAATCTATGCCAAATAGGGTTGTCAAAAGTATCAAAAATCAGTTACTGATCAATACTAAAACTAGTATCAAAACTACATACTCGTTTGAGCAAGTATCAATACTAAAAAAGTCACATTCACAGGACAGAAATGAACCTTTCCTCAATAGATTTAGAATGATCTTGAGCTGTATCATCACAAGTATAAGACACATAGACTAGTACACGCCCATGATGATCTTGACTGTATCATCACAAGTATAAGACACATAGACTAGTACACGCCCATGGACCACTATGGAACCTACTGGACGACTGAGGGATTACACAGATATAAAACCGCATGGTAATATATAGCGTATATGTATAGAAGAAAGTACTATGATTTAATGGTTTTTTTTATTATCGTGGCATCGGAATCTGTACTGAAATTTTAGTATCGTGACAATGCTAGGGCCAAAATGGCTATGCAACGCTGCCAAATCCTATGTGTATTACAGATTAATTGGAGGACGATGTAAGTACAGAGCAGTGGGCGTGTACTGTGCGGTGGTGAAAACGGGGGTTGATCGGAGCAATGACGTCTTGAAGACAGAAGAACAAAGATTAGAATCACGTTAAATACAACTTCAGAGGGATAATGAGAAGGGAAACAACTATAGCATGGTTAAAAGCTCTGAAAAGTCAATTTTGCAGAATAGGTCTGCTTTAAGCCCACACATCTTCATCAGATTCATTCTAACCATTTCAGCGTTCAACTCTTTCAGTGTTCCATCTCTTCAAATTAGTTTTAAAGTTCTTCTGCGTGCAATACCAAAGCGCACATGTACAAAGGTAGCTTTAATAGCTTGAGTAATGCATGACTTAGAGTGACTGCAGCGTTACCTGGACTCTGGGGGGAAGAGGTACAAAGACCACGTGTCCCTCTGCTTGCACCAGTCCGGCTGCTTCTTCTCCAGGTAGTGGAACAGCCGCGCCGAACGACCCTGAAAGTTACATGCAGAAATTGTACATGAGAAATTGTGAAATACTGGGCTCATTTTGAGAAAAAATTGAGTTAAAATACTGCAAAAACATGGATATTAACAGAATTGATATTACTTGGATTGCAGTAGTGGAAGAAGTACTCGATTTTGTTACTTAAGAAAAAGCGTCACTGGAGCAACCCGTTAAAGTGGAACTAAACACTAAATACACTTTTTCTCGCTACTTAACTGTGTATGTACAGTAGTGTCTGATTAGCATTATATATTGTTCCAAGTCATTTTTGCCGATTTTAATGCAAACTAGGCAAATTTGAATCTTTCTGGTCAAAAATGCCTTAATATAAGTGTGTCGCCTTCAGTGGCCTCTGCAATTTCAAGTAGTTGGTGACATCACAAAAGGCTGCCCTGATTACACCCAGGGGTTTCTGATTACAAACACCTGGCTGCAGGGG
>KN484362.1:20497-33197 GCA_000787095.1 Periophthalmodon schlosseri
ATTCCCTAGACCCAGCCCCTCCTCCCCCCTCACTCTCCCCTTTAGTCTTCCAGTTTAGCAGTTCTATTAGAAATGTGGTTGGGGGGGGTTAGGTGTTTAGTCCCACTTGAACCATACTCTCTGTCAGAAATGTTCCGCAATGCATCTTTAACGTTTGGATTTTTGGTTGACAAAAAATATATTGACAAAATGTAACAGCCAACAAAAGTCACATTGTTATTTTCGTGCCGGTATGAGCTAAGGACACAGTACACAGAGAGAGTACTAACCATCTGGACGTCCTCCTCTGCGTTCTCGTCCTCTGTTGTATTCTCCTCCACAGACACATGTGTGGGGCCCAGCGCAGTGGGGGAGCCTTTGCCATTACAGTCCCTGTGCTCTGGGGGCCGCAATGCCACCAGAGAGGGCGGTCTAGAGCTGTGCATGCTGGCCGAGCGGTACAGGAACGGCACCTATAAGGGAAACAGCCATGGGTACTCAGTTACATTTACTTTTACATTTTACTTTTTACAGAAATTGTACTTTTCTAGCAGCATACTTCTACTCCAACTTGAGTACCGTATTTCCCGGAGTATAAGTCGCACCCCCGGCCAAACTATGAAAAAAAGTGCGACTTATAGTCCGGAAAATATGGTAATAGTTGAATTGAAGTAGCCGTACTCTTGTAAAAGTAAAAGTTTTGGTTACTCTTCCCACTGTGAGTACGGTAAGTGCTCTGAGGGTGGAGTGACTTAACGCGGGGAACAAAGGGAGGGGAGACTGTGTCAAAAACGAAAGTGAAACTCAACAAGTTGTTTTAGGCGAAAATATAATTTCCAAAACAATAAAAGGTAACATGGCATGTTCTAGTTAATACCCCATGGAAGTAAAATACCCCCGCTTTAAATTATGTTGTGCTATATTTTACCTGTAGCAAAGCATCAGGTGGTAAGTCCATAGAACTCCTTGTCTCCACCGACTCCATCCTTCTGTGCCGTGGCCTGGTTTGCTGAGACATGGAATCCGTCCTGGCCAATGAGGCGTCGTCGTCCTCTAAGAGCCCTCCCCCACCCGATTCCCCGCCCCCTCCTGATTCTCCGCCCCCCTCAGCCTCATCGGAGCTGGACCCGCCTCCCTCTCCGGACAGTAGTGACCTCCTCTCTCCTGATTGGTGCTTGGGCCTCTTGAGGGAGGGGGCTCGGTTGAGGCTGTTCCAGCTGGAGCGGCGGCTGGATCGCACACTGCCACTGCCCCACGGTGTGTAGGGCGAAGGGCTACGGCTGGTCTGGAAAAGGAGAGAGAGCCCCTAAAGTTAGCCAAAAGTTAACCAAAATCTTAGCCAAAAGTTAGCCAAATGTTAGTCAAAAGTTAGCCAAATGTTAATCAAAAGTTACACGAAAGTTATCCAAATCTTAGTCAAAAGTTAGCCAAATGTTAATCAAAAGTTAGCCAAATGTTAGCCAAATGTAATCAAACGTTAGCCAAATATTAATCAAAAGTTAGCTGAAAGTTAGCCAAATGTTAATCAAAAGTTAGCCAAATCTTAGTCAAAAGTTATCCAAATGTTAATCAAACGTTAGCCAAATATTAATCAAAAGTTAGCCGAACGTTAGTCAAATGTTAATCAAAAGTTAGCCAAAAGTTAGCCAAATGTTAGTCAAAAGTTAGCTAAAAATTAGCTAAAAGACTTAGATAGTGGAATCTTTCGGTGACAGTAACAGATTTGGTAAGTGTTCACCCATCACCAGAAGGATGTTGGTTCAAACCTTAAAGCCCCAGTATGTAACTTTTTTGTCAAATATAAACTAAAATAAAAGTATGTTTTTTCAATATGATTTATTGCACTACAAAACGTGTGTCCTCACTGTGAGCGACTTGCATCTCCACAAACCTGACTCTTATTTGGCCTTTGGCTTGTTTCTATGGAAATGTTGTTCCTTTGACTATAATCCTCCACAGTACGGCATAAAATGTATCTAATTTCATGGAGAATGTCCCGAAGTATGGTTTTAACTGTATTTCCATGGAATCGTACAGGTGATGACGTGCGAGAAAGTTACACACTATAGCTTTAAGATACTAAAATTGTTGGTTGCAACAATAAAGGCGTTCTGTCTATTCCACTGTTGTAGCAATGTGACGCAGACAGTGATAAATGGACACTCTTTGTTGGCAAATGCAGTGTTAAAATGATCATTAACAGGTGAATACTCATACACCACTGCACAGTTATTGTTATTTTATACTTTAGCTTTTATTTCGTGTGACTGGTTTTACTGTTTTAAGACTACGACTTTTAGAACTCAAATTTGGCATTTATATCTTTTTTTTTTGGTTACTGTGCAGCACTTTAGAAACTGTCCTTGTTCTTTTAAAGTTTTAGAATTAACTTCACAAACTGCCAGTTGACCGGTATAAAATTATGAATAATATTTAGCGCAGGCACTACCCCACCAAAAAAAAAAACATGAAAACCTGTCTCGTGCACTGAATACAAAATATATTATTCTGTCTTGGTCCTGTTATTTTTCTATTTTTTAAGATCTACTTAATACCTGGATTCGATTCAGCTGAGCAAAGCCAAATTATTTATTTCACCTTGGTCTTCGGGACTATCAGGACTATGTGCCCAAAGAGAACGAACTGAACCACTTTCAAGTTACACTGATTGTTTTGCTCAATTTAAGTTAGTTAGTTATTTAGTTAGTCGTTGGAGTCAGAAAGTCTAAGTAACCTTCCGCAGAATATTTTCTTTTCCAACAATCCCCAACACTAATTAGGTACACAGTTTCTGCTTAAAATTTTTGTTTGTTTTTTTTCTATTTAATATTTCATTTTAGTTTTACTCTTAGTGCTTTTTAGCTTTAGTCAAGATTACGTTATACATTTAGAATTAAGTTTAGATTATTCTGTAAAGCACTTTGAATTACTTTGTGTACAAATTGTGCTATACAAATAAACTTGCCTTGCCTTGCCTTAGTTTTAGTTGACAATATGTCTGCAACTAAATCTACAATATACCCGTTAATGAGAAAACATTGAGACACATTGCACGACTTCAAGGACCTTTCATTATGTTTCGAGCTCTTATCGTTTGTTCCTTGGATGCTGAGTTTGTATATGGTCTGGTTTTGCCACTGTTGGAAAAATAATAAAAGTTAAGTTTAAACTTGTCCCAACTTCTTGATTTTATTTTAAAGAGGACATATTGTGCTTCTGTCTGATCTATAGTTATAATCTGTGACACCCGTGGATCATTATGTTATAATTTGGACATTTTAAATCGCAATATTTATCTAAAACAACTTAATAAAAGAAACAAATCCGCTGACTTCCGCTTTAGAAAACTGTGGTGCCCAGTGGGAGCTGAGGTCGCTGTAAACGTCACCGCAACAAAGCGGCGTGCGGCTGTCGGCACCTTCGATGGATAGCTGCAGATCACAATAGCAAGTAGCTGACTTCGTTGCCAAATCCCATAAATCGTAAAATAAAATTGGAGAACGAAGTAAGTACAGATCGGCAATATGGCGTCTTGAAAATAAGGGATTAAAGATTGCTCAAACATGCACGAATCACTCCAAATACAACTTCGGGTGAGTAAATAGTGAGGGGAAACAACTATAACACGGTTAAAAGCTCTGAAAAGTCAGTTTTGAATGATAGATCCGCTTTAATATTTCCCTGCGTTGACATTAATCATTCTCATTTACTTTATTTAGTTTCCATTCTGAAGAACATAACATCCACAAAAACTGACTAAACATATCAGCCAACAAAATTCACACCTATTTCAAACAGTACTTTTCCACATGCTCGTCTCGACTACACCAGCTGTTGAACTTATGCCTGATGCCCTCCCTCCCTCCTTCGCTCTCATGTGCACCGGGCTGGGCTGACTCACTGGCTGGTTAATGAAGTGTTTTGAGAGAGCGTGGTGTTGACAGGCAGCACTTCTCCGCAGGTTCCCTTAGGTCGATCACAGCTCAAATAAAGAGTGGCAGGTTTGTACTGCTCCGGAGCTCCGTGGAGGCAGGCCTAATCATGAGGCATCAACAGCGCTCATACCACTACGTTTATCGAGGCGGAGTGGCAGAGTGGCAGGTCGGACTGGTGCCGTTCTCTTATGAATGTGACACGGCTGTGCGGAGAGATGTATGGGAGCTTTGAGTGGTGATGTCATAACTCGGCGCCCGGGTCAATGGAATTCCAGACTTACTCACAATGGATGGCTGTGTCCAGACTCACACTAAATCACACTACTGATCGCTGACTATTAATAAAACACTCTCAAATAAACTGTTGCTGTATAAAGTAGCTAGCGTTAGCCGCTTACCTTAGCTTGAGCTTTTAACAAGGGGATAATTTTCACATTTCAGATAAAAAAAAAAAGGAGAATCTAATCAGTTTACGTGAGATCAGGCTTGACAAAAACTTGTATGATTATTATTTGTCCATAAACACTTGTGTGCCAGTACAATTTGATCAATATTTAAGAGAGTTTTATCAGAGTTTAGCGGACTTTTTTTCACTCAGACGCCAGAGTCACGTCACGTATTTAAGGACTAATGGTGCGTCACACTGGAGCATCAGGAATATCGAATTTACATGCAAAGTCTATAGTGGATGCGTCTCTTGGCCGCCCTGCGTTTCTGCGGCGCGTTTTCAAGCGTATCGAGCGTTGGACACTCTATTCGTGCGTCCAAAGCGTCAGATGTCAGAGTTGAAAAAGCTAAACTTTTGGCGTTTGACACGTAGTTTCAACGAATCACAGAGCACACTCCGGTGATGTAACAAAAATCCGGAAAAAGTAGAAAGACATCAGCTGTAAACTAGCGGCAGCTTAGTTATACTGAGCCAATCGCCTCCGTTGATGGGTTTTATGTAATAAATACATTAAAGCCACTCTCTCAACCTGGTCTGCCATCGTTCACAAAGAGACCAGGAAAACAAAACATGCAAAGGCACTTGCAGACCGCAACGGACACCCTGGACACGCCTCAAGTATTCTTCTCCAACGTGTGTCCACGGCATCCATGATGCACGGCTGAGGCATCAGCCCTCAAATGTAAAGACGTCCAACGTGTTTTTGATGCCCTGGTCTGACCGTAGCATAATAATAACCATACACGTTTTGTCAAGCTGAATCTCATGTAAACGAACTGGATTCATCAGCTTTTTGTCTGAGATGTGGAAATTATTGCTCTTTTAACAGCTCAAGCTAAGGTAAGCAGCTAATGCTAGCAACTTTACACCATAACAGTTTAAGAGTGTTTTCAACAGTGCGATAAAACAGCACTTCTATCTGCTTCATTCAGTCGTGTTGTGTCCAGTTAAAGACCTGTCGGTGTCCACTGTTGCTTTTCTGACTCCTGCAATGCATTGTGGTCTATATTGACCTGTCTAATGACCAGCGCTGGACACTACTTTTCAAGGTGCATTGTGGGAAATTTTGGTTGAGTCTTGGTTCAGTTCTGATTTAGTCCATGGGAGGGGATCTCTCCTTCACTATGGTTCTTCTCCAGGTTTCTTTTTTTCCCACTGGGTTTTTGTTTATTCCATGGGAGGGGATCTCTCCTTCACTATGGTTCTTCTCCAGGTTTCTTTTTTTCCCACTGGGTTTTTTTTGCGTTTTTCCTGCCGAAGGAGGGTCTAAGGACAGGGGGCACTCTGGGACAGTTGCCCATTTGCATGTTTCCTGTGAATGTTGGTAATCTGCTTGTCTGTTATTGACCAATGACTGTTTCACTGTTTGATATTTTAACTTTCTCCTGGTTTAAATCAACAATTTTGTGAAGCTCTGCTGACGACTGCTGATGTAATTTTGGGCTAAACAAAAATACATTTAATTGACGTCACTAACTAAGGCTGTGTGACTTGTAATGAATAGCATATTAAATTTCTCTCAAGGGGCAGATAAAGCTATTAGATTGATTGATTACTGAAGTTAATGCAAATGCTAATGCCAATGTTAATTCCAAGGCTAAAGCTAATAGTATTGAAAATGCTAATGGTAATGCCAATACTAATGGCATTATCAATACCATTGCAGACACCAATGTTAATGCTATTACCAATGCTAATGCAAATGCAAAAGCTAATGCAGCCACCCTGTTACAAGTTGTATTTAAAGATATATTATACAAAACTTAACAATTTAGGCCCAAACTTTTATAGACCAACTAATGCTAATGCTAATGTTGATACTCACTGGTGACTTGTCATAGCAGGCTGGATCCATGGACACGCTGCTACCTCTGCGCGACTCATAGCCCAGGACGCTGTCTCCGCCCACAGGAAGTTTGGGGATGGGCATGGGCGTGGCCGCGGTGTGGGTGATGAGGGGCGGAGTCAAGCTGGTCTTCAGTTGGTCCACATGGCCATTCACCGGCACTACAGGCACAACATCAGAAGAAACAAAGTTAGCATTCAGTTCAAAGTTCATACTTTATACGTGTTCAGAGGAACTGACAAATAGACATCACATTTCAGAACATGTTTGTACAGATTTAAACTACAGAGTTAGCAGGCTTTGTGCAGAATGAGACATGAGATTTTGTTATTTGAGGAAATGATGGTATTTAAAAAATTGCAACCTTTGCGATTTGCTAATTGCGTCCATTCAAATTGCGATTTTGATTTGATTGTGATTAATCTTGCAGTTCTATACGCTTCAATACACTTCAGTTAGGTGTGTAATGCCCTCTGCTGGCAAAAAAGAGTAGTGAAACATATTGAAATCACAAAATAGCAGCATGGCTATTGTGTTTTATTGACTTTTAAGGACTTCCTGGCTTGAACTGCTTTTATAGCGATTTCAAAACCAAAAATTGACCATGAATTTAAGACAGTGTACTAAACAGAAACTCCTGTACCAGTTTCTTTCCGATATATTTGAGCAAAACGTGTCTTGCCTCAGTACTGATATATTATATAAGCAGCTCTTGAGGTCAAATATGCCTGCTGTGCGCTGTCTGCATCTAGAAAGCATTTTATTGTTCGATAATCAGGAAGTGCAAAGTTAGCATGCTAGTTGTTGTCAGCATTAAACAACTACCATGCTCTTTCTGTCTCTGAGAGCTGTGAAAAGCGCTTATAAACTCACTGCTGTGACTAATGAGGATCCCCAGAATGCGTAAGGTAAGTGAGGAATAACTTTGGACAACTGCAAACGGTTTAAAATCAACTACTTCAGCTCTTCACATTTTTAGATGGTAAAACTCAGGTACAGCGCCTTTCAACGTGACACCTCCTGGTATGTTTGTGATGAGAAAACAACATTATAATGTAAAGCTGGTAAAGCTGTAAAAATGTGACTTCGCAGAGTAAGCGACCAAAAAGATATCACCGTGGCAACATAACTACGCAGCATGTAGCAGTAATTCCTCTATCTTCAAAGCTGCATTTGATGAGAGCCTGGCAGCCATAGTAAGCAGTTTTAGCCATATCTGCTGCAGGGTGAGGGGAAGGGCATGTGTGGGTGGGATATGTTCTTTAGGGATGTATCATAAACATTGCGCTAATATGCAATTCAAATCGTTAGCAAGGGAAGGAGACAAGTTGCACGTATTCGATCCAACCCACCAAACATGGAAGCGGGGGATGAATCTGCTGCTTTTTCATAGCGACAATAGAGGAAGAGAGTAAGATATTGTAAGACAGCATAAAGTCACTAGAGTAAAGAATGACATTGGTGAAGGTGTACTCCAACAACTATAGGCGTGTCCTGATAATCTTCATTTGGTTCATGATAATTACATGGTCAAATGACTTAAAGTGGAACTAAACACTAAATCCACGTTCTGTTGCTAATAAACTGCGTATATGATGTTTTAATTGCATTAACTACTGGTTTGGCAAATTTAGTGCAAACTAGGTAAATTTGAATGTTTCTGGTCAAAAACCGAGTGTGTGCTGCCTCCGGTGGCCTCTGCAATTTCAAGCACTACGTGACATCACACAGGACTGCCTTCATTATAGCCAGGTGTTTGTGATTACAAATACCTGGCTCCAGGGGCGGAGTTTGAACTGTGGATATGTGTTAGACCAATCACAAAGTTCCTCATATGTCCAGACCCCGCCCCTCCTCCTCCCTCTCTCTCCTTTAATCCTTCAGGTACTGCCTGGTTTGGCAGCTCTATTTCAAATGTAGTTTTGGGTGGAGTTTAGGTGTTTAGTCCCATTTTAAAGTTTTATTTTTTTTTTAATTAAATGTATAGATCAGTTTTTTAGTAGAAAACTTTTTTTTCTTCCACTTTATTCACTCAAGCATTTGACAAGAAAAGACAAACTACACAAATCCTATAACGCATAGAAGTTGTATTATTATTATTATTGTTATTATTATTAATATTATATTTATTATTTTTTTATATATAGATACAAAACACATTTATCTGATCAAATTCACAATACTACCCTCAGAATTACTTACTATGGGATTAAAACAAAAGTTCAAATCTCTGCATTTAGCATAGGGCTGCTGCTAGCATCTCCACTGCACTTACATATCTGCACTAGTTTTGGCCAATAAGAAATGGTGTTAGCAGAATTATGAATGAGTTTGTAGCAGAAGACAGCTAGCAGGTGGTACATGTTTGAACAAGATACCCTGAAATCTGAGACTTTTGCCCAAACCCAAATGTACCATTCATTTTTTAAGAGGCAGAGAGAAAGTGTAATCTGGGCGGGAGGAGCCGGTATTAAAGGATAACTCATGTTTAAACTGTAAATGAGGTGAGACAACTGCTGTGGATTTGAGCTAATCACAGAGTCTTAGGTTGAGCCGCTCGGTAGTTTAACGTCAATATGCAAAAGCTGGCAAGAATTTTGAATAAATGCAATTTCAGGATTCAACTGTATTGTATTGTCTATTAAGAGCGATTTGGGCAAAAACCTAGGAAATGCATAAGAAATGGAAGGTTTTTATGAGTTCCATCAAAAATGTATCAAAATATTACAAACATATTGATATAATAATAACACCTGGCTGAAAGGTTTTAAGAAGACTCCCGCACACTGTCTCACTCTTGGTTCACTTTTATTAGTACAATGTTTCGGTTCCTATGATCTTCCTCAGGTATCAGAGGGACGTTGCACTAATAAAAGTGAACCAAGAGTGAGACAGAAACGAGTATAATAATAACACCACCTGCATGACTACATGGAAATGGAAAGTTAAAACCATACTTCGGAACATTCTCCATGGAGATAGACACATTTTATGCCATACTGTGGAAATATTATAGCCAAAGGAATAACATTTCCACGGAAACAAGCAGGAGGAGGCCCTCTTCCATGCCAAATGAGAGTCAGTGTTTGTGGAGATGCAAGCCTGCTCAAAGTAAGGCAATAAACACAGTTGAATTGAAAAAAACATGCTATTATTTTAAAATGGTAAAATGGTAAATGGTCACATTTTTATATAGCGCTTTTCCACCTTCAAGGCACTCAAAGCACTTCACATCAACACACCACTCACCCACTCACACATATATTCATACACCAGTGTACACAGACACTGGGGGCAAGGTGGGTTAAGTGTCTTGCCCAAGGACATAGCAGCATTCATCTGTGGGCGCTTGAATTTCACCGCCAACCTGTGAGTCAGTGAATCTGACCACTCACCCAATGATGTTTATGTCAAGAGCGGGATTTGAATCGCCAACCTTTGGATCAGTAGACAACACTCCAACTGAGCTACTGTCCACCTTTTAGTGTATTTTCTGGCTAAAATGGTACATACTGTGGCATTAACAGAAGCTTTTTGGTGTCAAATTCACATATAAATACCATAGAATTGTACTAAAAAATGTGTTTATGGCATTCTGGGATTTTATGATAATTTCAGATGGAGGGCAGGGGCCTATGTAACTATGGGAGATAAAAAAAAATCTCCAGACTGAAACTACTGAAATCTTTGAGTTAGCTCTTGGGTTCAAAACATTTGCCATAATTTGCCCAGTAATTACAGAGATATTAACCATAAGCCAGGTCATAACATTTGAATTTTCACAGCTAAAGTACAAATGCTGCCATAGAAATCTGTTCTGCCCTCCAACTCAGTTTATTCCAAAATAAATTGTCAGTTTTATGTGTTGGTTCATAAAGTGTGTTGGCTCACCTGCAGATGCGGACAGGTCCTTCTTGCTCCCATTCACGTCCTCCATGCTGCGAGCCACCGAATCGATCTCGGAAGCAGGTTTGGACCCATCACCCTTTGGCAAACACAGTCACAAATCGTTAGCAAACACGCACCAACACACGCACTTGGCTAACGTACCAGGAAACAACAACAACAACAATTAAATACGAACTACAGATGCAACGTAAACAACTATCAAATCGGGGACCCATATTTTGTCCAAAGTCACACTTGCTGACACATTTATGCAAGAACCACATCGTACAGGACAATAAAACATGCAACGGTTAACATGCATTCACACACAACCATTTATTGCAAAGTTGTTAAAGGCTTCAAATTGATTACAAACCCAAAAATGAATACAAAACTAGCAGTTTGTTAGCCAAACCTTTATGTTAGCACGCTTTAGTATTGTCACCATACTAAAATTTCAAACTTGATTTCGATACTAAGGAATAGACTCGACACTTAATACCAATTCTGATACCAACATGAAAATAAAAACAAAAAACAAAAAAACACTCTTTAGACAAGAATGTGATTTTCAACATTAAATAATAGTACTTTCTTTTATATTCCCATGTGGCCTTATATAGTTGTGTAATCCCTCAGTCGTCCAGTAGGTTCCATAGTGGACCATATACTAGTCTATGTGTCTTATACTTGTTCTGATACAGCTCAAGATCATTCTAAAGCTAAACAGGAAAGGTTCTGTGAATGTGACTTTCTTAGTACCGATACTTGTTCAAATGAATATCTAGTTTCGATACTAGTTTAGCTTTGTGTTAGCAGTGGCATTCCCTGGCTCTGACTCGACCACATGCACCTCAGTGATTTGTCTGTTTGGATGTATTCTGCTTTGTGTGTGCCCGGGGCTAGCTGGGTGCTCACATTTGGGGCCATCTCGCACTTGTGTTGGAACAAAGTTAACAATGCCTCCGGAACTTGTCTCCATACGCCACATTTTAATTCAAATGATTGTTTTTCTCTGTCTCTAGGTTGGACAATGCGAAGACACAACAAAAACTCGCTTCCCTTTGGTTCATTTGCAAACTATAACTATAAACTACAGGGTTAGCAGTGTTTTTATGCAGAATAAGACAGGAAATTTTGTTGTTGGTAAAGTAAATTATAGTACTTCAAAAACTGCAGTCTTTCTGATTAGCTAATTGCATCCATTCAAATTGTGATTTCGATTCAATTACGATTAATTGAAATCACAGCCCTACTCCAAACTATATAAAGTACTAACCCACAATACCACTGAAATTAACTGCAAAAATAATAAATAACAACATTATCAAACATTTTAAATAAAGGTGGGTTTTTTTTTTGTTTTTTGTTTTTTTTTTAAATAAAAGTTACTCTGATGCAGCATATATATTTTATTTCTTATTTTGAATTCCAGTGCGTGCTCTAAATGTGCAGATTAGAAAGTGCAGGTGCTCTGATGACTTTGAAGTTAGATTTAAAAACATTTGGTGTGAAACTGAAAAGAATATAACTTCAAAGGACAAAACTACAAAGAAATCAAACTGACACAAATGTAAAGAAACCAAAGCATCACAGTACCTTTTTAAAATATATGAAAGTGTCACATCAAAGACCCAACTCAAAGCTAAACACAACCATTATGTCACTCAAAGGAACTTCAGAACAGACAAATATCAAAGAACTTTTTTGTTCTAGTTTGCGTTTTTACAGGCATTAGTTGTTGTTGTTGATTTTTTGGGTTTTTTTTTATGAGTTTTTAATATAAATGATATACTTGTTTTAGAATTTTATGAAATATAATTACAAAATGTAGATGGTGGTAAGCTACGTTTGCACCTAGAGCTGTCCTGAGGGTGACTAAAAGATATTGTCATGGTTATTGGTGGCATTTTGATGACATTTCACCATTCAAAACATGTACAATTTTGTTTTAAGTTGTCAATTACTATGGCGATGGTGCTATTTTTTATCACTCTAAAACCAATGGATAGAAAGACCACTTTATCTGTGACACTATTTTGACCAAACCAAATCGTAAACAGCTTATTCCAGAAGTTGCTGTGGGCTTCGCCATTGTCATTTGGGTTGTATTATTTTGTATGGGGCTGGCGATTTTAAGCAAATAAGTTCTATTCGGACTACAGAGCCGTTTTAAATCCCCCCAGAGAATCGGTGAGGTGTTAACTTGTTGGCGTACATGAACATAGTAAAAGCCAAAGTTAAATCTGTCAACTGGACAAAAAGTTGTAGGAGTGAAGACGTTTCTCCCCTCTCAAACCATTTCTTTTCTCTGGCTAAGATCTGTACCTCACTATCTTCAAAGGAGTGGTTAGTGGTTTTAAGATGGAGATGCACGACGGACTGGGGTCCAGAGGAGCTCTCACGACGGTGTTGGTACATTCTCTTATGGAGTGGCTGTTTAGTTTCTCCAATATAACGCTCACTGCACTCTTCACGTCACTGAATGGAGTAGACCACATTACTTTGTGTAACCCGCCTGGTTAGTCAGATAATAATTCTATTGTTTTGAAATAGTTGTATTTCACGTTTTATATTTAAGTGGTTTTATTTTGAAAACCGGAA
>KN484363.1:1199-26214 GCA_000787095.1 Periophthalmodon schlosseri
CAGGAAACGCATCAATTTGAAAATACACATGCAGATACACAAAATGTGTCACAGCTAGTTGAGTTATTTGGTTAAATTAGCTGATTAACTGGCAAATGTCACACATCTTTCATTGATCATGTTGGTATGGTGCACGCAGCACACTTGATTACAAATTGTTGCAAAGAACTGTTGCTGAATGCATTAGCATTTGCTCAAGCTAAAGCTACGAGTTTGAACTATCTTGCTTTAGAATGAGATTGTCCAAATCCATTTGTTATAATGTTGTGATTTTTGTGTGACACAGTGAATAATAAAAAAGTTCATCCTAAATTCTAAGGTTAAGTTCACACATCCAACATCGTTTTGGTTACAACAGAAATGGTTTTAAAAAAGGTAATTTGAAATAGCTTCTAGAGCAGTGGCTCTCAAACTTTTCACACCAAGTACCACCAAATAAAAGATTTGGCCGTGCTACCAGATCTAAACCAAAAAAAAGTGGACTACATCATTTCCACTGAAATGAAAGTGGATAACATACTACACGTACTGAAGAGCTGTCCAAGTGCCACTGAAGGAGCTTGCATACCACCTGTGGTACACGCACTGCCGTTTGAGAAACGGTTCTAGACACTTGTTAGAAAGAAAGGTATATATGAATACTGAATACACTTTAATTAAAATCTCATTTCCACTTAACCATGGGAAACAAATGTTGAATATGGCACAAACACAAGCGTAAGTGCATACAAGTGCATTTGAATTACAAAGAAAAGGAGACCATGTTATGCACAAACTCAAAGTGGAGATGAGCACTTGGCCTAGCGTTTATAATTACTAAGTTGTATAGTTTTACTGAGCTGTAAAAGACAGAGATGTCACTTTGATTTGCTGGAGCAAAATCACAGAATTTACAACTGAGACAAATCTCGTAATGTGCATTTATGTCCATTTGTATCTGCTCAGATATCTGCCATTTTAAACCAAAACTTTATCTAATTTGCAAAAGCAGGGCCCCTTAAATTTAACACCTTTAATTAGAGATAGAATCATTATATTACGCCTTTATCGCACCCATAGGAAAGCAGAGCAGTAACTAAAGTCATTGAACCAACACAAAATTCAAGCTAGTGTTTATGTGTATGTCCCCAGCCACTATTAGCCTGAGGCGTGGTGCACCCTGGATAGCACCCAGTTAGTCGCGGGACATATTTGAAGACCTACCCTAACTTTAAACAATATACTCTACATTCATTCACTTTAGAACAATTCAGTGTGACTAATTCACCTAACCCTGGCATGTCTTTGGTGGGTGGGAGGACACCGGCCAAACACCCACGGGAGAGACGCGCCGACTCCACTGAGGGGGACAGACAAAGGATCCATATTGACCAGTTCATAAAGAATGCATGCTGGGTAAGTAGATGGAGTAGCTTCTGTAGGTGTTCAACTCAATTTGCATTAATGAGACAGCCAAGAAAATGCATTTAAAAATATATATAAAAGTCCAAATTCTCAGGAAAACATGGCTTAGATATTCTTACTTAACTGAAGTTTAAATTACCATATTTTCTGGAGTATAAGTCGCACTGGAATATAAGTCGCACCAGCCAAAAAATGCATAATAATGAAGAAAAAAACATATATTTCACATATAAGTCACATCTGAGTATAAGTCGCACCACCGGCCAAACTATAAAAAAAAGTGCGACTTATAGTCCGGAAAATACGGTAGGTTCCACTAGTATAATGACACCTTGATTAGCCTTTAATAAAGCATGAAGAAAGACTTAATTCACAATGAGCTAATATTTAAAGAGAAGGCATTAACTGCTAACACATAACACATTACACCACGTAACCTTTTGTTACTGTTTTGTAAATGCTACTTTCGCTGCGAACAACATATTAACATTTCACTTTCATTTGCTTCTTTGCTCCCCGTGCTAAGTCCCTCCTCCTTCAGAGCGCTATCACAACACAATCAACATGCATTTCGCTAATGAAGCCGCTGCACATCGCATCAGGTTTGTCAAGTTGTTGTGTACAGTTTTGTATCATGTTTTTGTATATTTATGGAGAATTGTCGTGTGGGGGCATGGGTGACGTAGGCTTGTGGGCGGAGCATTGCACATAATCTTACAGCTAACCGTAAGGAGGGTTTGAATAAGGCCCAGGAGAGATCACTAAAATACTCAAACGTGCGTGGATGTAAAACTTATTTGGGCATGTTTTTGATGAGGAAACGTTATAACATGGTAGAAAGCAAAAAAAAAATCTTCAATTAATAGTTTATTAAGAATGATTCAGGCATAGTATCTACATAACTCTTTTATTGAGGCTACTGAAAGTGTGATTATATAGTGATAAAGGTGCACTATGTAACTTTCTGATGCATCTGCATGATGGACCCTCCACCTTTGTCTCAAATGTTTCACAGTATGGCTTTAAACTTACTTATCTTCATGAAGCCAGGCAGGTGACGCAACCAAGCCAAGTTACAGGTCAGATCTGCGGAAACGTGATTGTTTTGACCAACAAAAAGACCTGTTAATTTTTAAAAAAGCAAGCTAGATAAATTTAATCCCATGTAGTGGAACATTTCACGCAAAGCAATAGCATTCAAGCAGTTGGCAGACCCTCAATCAGAAAAAGTTACATAGTAAAACCAAGCGCTACAAAAGCACCTTTGTTCCAGCAGCCAGAAGCCCCCTGAACAAGTTATTCAGTTTATCTTATTTATGCCCCTTTACACATGTGCCATATTTTTGTACTCTTGTTTTTAAAGTTTTGTTTCTAATGGGGTTTTAGCTCTTTTAGCCTGCACTATGCTACACTTACCTGTTGGTAACACAAACTGTATAAAGAAGTGGACTAAGTGAGTGTGACGTCACCCATAGCGTTCGGCTCCAGTCAAATGAAGCTCATCGAGGCTCTAGCAGTTACAGGGGTGAATTTCGAGCCAATATTGGAATTTTGACCGCGAGTATCAGCAACCAAAGAGTCAATATAGGGAGCAGGCTGTTAGCAACACTGTCAATCAAGCCTGTTGCTAACGCTAGCAGGAGCGACCTCTGGGAAAGAAGGTGCCTGATTTGTCTGTTATTAATGTTCATATCTTGATTTAGGGACACAATAGCGAAATAAAAACCCCAGGATCATGTCGAGCGAGTTAATACAAACATCTTAAGACCAAAATGATGAGCCTGACAGCAGCAGTTATAGAGAGAGGGGCGGCGGTTTTCCAATGTAAAGTGAATTAAAGCCAGAGTCGATGGTGCTGTTCCAAATGTTCCTGTTTGGAATGTGGTTGCTAGCAGGTTAGCTATGTCCATGTATATATACAGTCTATAAGTGGTACCAATAACTTTAAACCTCAAACCTTGATAGTAATCCTTTGCGTTGCCTATCTTCCTCCAAGAATTTTACAATACAGAAGACGAAAGCAGTTATTTAGCCATCCATCTTGAATAAAAATGCAACGGCGGAGTGAACGTATGCGTCTCCCATGAAGAGACAAAGTGCGGGGGTTAATAACAGACCAAGTGGGTTCTGCGAGGAGCCCCGGCAGCAGCAGTGCAGAGCCGGAGAGAGAGCTGATAATGATATCTGGCATTAGGTCAGCCTAGAGAGCAGGAAGCACACCCTAACCCTGACTGTCTATTTGGAGGAACAAGTACGGCTCGCGGTCAATTAACCTTGAGGACTATTACTGCGCGGCTGGTACTATAGACACACACATACACACACACACACACACACGGGGAAGACAGAGGAGAGAGAGAGGAGAGGAAGGAGACTGAACCCCAGGAAGTATAGGAAGAGAGTAATTTAGTGATGACAGGTGTAACCCGGGTGCCCCTCCGCTGTCATTGTTTAACTGTAGCCGACGGGGTGAATGCTAGCTCTGTGGCGCGCGCACGCTCCTTTGTCCTCTCACACAGAGTAAATGATGGTTTAAGCGGAGTTGGTCAAGTGTCTGAGAATCATGACTTTTCAGCTGTGGGAAGTTAGTGGTGAAGTGATGGTAGGTTGCAATAGTCAAAGTTAAATTACTGTGCTAAATATTTTTCGACAAAGCAAAGGGTGGATACTGTGAGGATTTGAATAAAAAATACATTTAAGTTACTTCAATTTTTTTCTTCATATATTTCCTGTCTGCTGTATGTAGCTAAAATTCCGCTTATGGAAGTGGTAAAAAATAAAGAGAAAAAAAACATTGAATGAGCGGATGTGTCCAAACTTTTGACTGGTAGTAGTTTTATTTTGGTTCCTCTAAACGTGATGTTACACACTCAGATGGGGACAGTAAGTATTTTATTTTTGTATTAATACTTTACAGCTGCTGTCATCAACATTCTCTGGAGGTGTGACGCTAACTCAAGTTACTCAAGTTACACTTTAATCTCAGCTTTATTTAAAAAAAAAAATCTGACCAAGAACAGTCTTAGCTGGAACTACAACAGATGAGCTGATTGGTGCAGTTAAACAAGTCCCTTTCAGATAACATTACAGTCACAAGCTAGTTAGCATTAGCCAACCGTTTTTCAGTTAGTCACTCTCATCTTTTTTTGTTGAAAATCAAAGTCCTAAACAGGACTATGAATTCTCGACTATGAAGGCTCCTCAAACCGTTTTTCGTTAGTCACTCTCATCTTTTTTTGTTGAAAATCAAAGTCCTAAACAGGACTATGAATTCTCGACTATGAAGGCTCCTCAAAATTAGTTCCATTTTGTATTGTTTCTTAAGTTTCAGACATAGTCTGTATATATAAATGGACATAGCTAACCTGCTAGCAGCCGTGTTCCAAAGACAAAACAGACAAACCAGGCGCCTTCTTTCCCTGAGGTCGCTCCCGCTAGCGTTAGCAACAGGTTTGATTGACAGCGTTGCTAAGCGCCTGCCCCGTGCTAAACCAGCAGTGTGGACGGGAAGAGATGTCACCTTCAACAGCTTCGCTCCATTGGCTCTTTGGTTGCTATGATACTCGCGGTCGAAACTTGGAACTTGGATGGAACTTGGCTCTAAATTCGCTCCTATATCTGTTTGCCTTGATGACCTTCATTTGACTGGAGCCGAACGCTATGGGTGACACTCATACTCACACTCACTTAGTTCATTTCTTTATACAGTCTATGATTTCAAACTATTTTAAAACTTTTTTGGCAGTGTTTGCAATGTGTCAGTGATGGTACGTCGCAGTAGGTATCGTTGCATTGTTTTCTGGTGGAGAAAATGTCCAACGATAGCTGTAGTAAATGAATAAATTAACAGGCAAATATACAAACAAAAAGCACTCAGTCAGAAAAATACAGTAATAAAAGTCTGTTCCACCAACTATGGACGTTTCCTTGACAGAGGCTTAGGGTTCGCTAAAGCTTAGGGAGGCTTAGGGTTTGCTAAGTGTTTTTGGAGGATTTGTTTATAGAATCTATGTCTCCATTCTCCACACACAGAGTGCTCTGACTTGCCTCTTGCTCCATTCATAAGTCTCTTATCTCTCAACACTCAGCAGGTATCTTTTATATGTGGCGATAATGTGTTGCAGTTAGCTTTAGCTTTAGTTTAGCCTTAAGTAAATCCAAACATAGCGCTTCTTTAGGCCAAAAACTGTAATAATCCAGTCTATAGTGTCCATTTATGTGACACTATATGGTCACGCTGTATTCAGTTCAATTTTAATTATATAGGGCACAAAAAATACAACTTAAGCTGCCCAAAGTGCTTCACATAAAAAAGTCCAAAAGTTACAAAAAAAACAAAAAACAAAACGATATACAGATAATACAATACGTAGACAAAAAATAAAACACAAATAAAACTCCAAGATATCCTGTCTAGCTAGTATTAAATGCCAGGGAGAAGAGGTGGGTTTTCAGTCTAGTCTTAAACTATGTTAAAGACTGAGAAGATCTGACAGACAGAGGGCGCTGTTCCATAGTCTGGGCGCTCTGTCACCTCTGGTCTTGAGCCTGGCTTTGGGCACAGCAGCAGGAGCTGGTCAGCTGACCTCAGGGGGTCTTCGGCTGGCTTTGGGCACAGCAGCAGGAGCTGGTCAGCTGACCTCAGGGCTCTGGGTGGAGGATAGGGCTGCAGTAACTCCCTCAAATAAAGAAACCCATAGAGTGCACACGTTTAAACACAAATTCAGGACTAGTTTGTTGATAATTACGATGGTCCAACACGTGCTTTTTATTATTTTATTTCCAAAAGTTCTGTCTACACAGTTTAGCCACTAGCACCGCCTGCTGGTGTAGAAAGATATTGGGTCGTTGGTACATTTTGGCCGTTGCAGTGATAATGGAGCTTTCAGACAAGGGAAGCACAAGGACACGTGAGGAGACGTGGAGAGACCAGCTGTCGCCATGACCCAGTGACGGATGGGGGAGGTCGGATAGGTCAGAAAGAGCCTTAAGGTTATCTCTGACACACACTGAAACAAACAACTCACGCAGGTTAAGAAACAAGAAGAGAATTTGTCGTTGTAAAGCATTCTGGGCGACAGTAGCTCAGTTGTTTGAGTGCTCGTCCTCTGATCCAAAGGCTGATGGTTTGAAACCCACTCTCGACATAAACAGCATTGGTAGACCGGTCCAACTCCCACAGATGAATACTGTTGTTGTGTCTTCGGGCAAAACACTTAACCCACCTCGCACCCAGTGACTGCCTCCACTGGTGTATGAATGTGTGTGTGAATGGGTGAGTGGTTCCTTGATGTAAAGCGCTTTGAGCGACTCGAAGATGGTAAATCACTAGATAAAAATGTGACCGGTTCCCATTTTAATGCCATACAGTGGAACATTTCAGGAATGACATCTCCATGGATACAAGCAGGTGATGTATCCTCGACCAGAAAACTTACCTAGTGAACCTTTTTAATAGTAAAAAAGTTTGCGAGGGTAGAACAGTTCAAACTAAACTACCGCATCTGTCTTAACTTCACTTATTCAACATGTCGATACGTTGCCGTAGAAATGATTTTATTTCGCTGCTGATTTTAAAACTTTTATATATCACCTTATTGCGCATCGCTCTATACGCATTTCCATCCAGGCAACAATTACCTTCATGACTCAAATACAAATCTATAGTTGAAATAACATGTGCTTATGCAGGTATTCTGCCGTTTTCCTTTTGTAATATTATCCTACATGAAAAGGCCTGTAAAAATGGCTTCATATATTCACATTATATAGGTGCAGTGTGTTAAACGCCGTGCCTTCTGTGGCCTCCTGATTTATGACTTGTGCGTTTAACCCTCGCTGGTGTGTGTGTGGTCACTGTTGTTTGTGTGTAGGATGTGCGTAAGCATGTGTCTGACCTTGAGTCAGCCGGCAGTGTCTGGACAAAGTGTGTTTACATGCCGTATATCTTCATTAGTCTTGTCATAGTTGATAAATGTAAACATATATACTACCAGTCAAAAGTTTAGACACACCATATCATTCAGTGTTTTTTTTTTCTTTATGTTTGCTACTTTTTACATTTTATGTGCATATGGAAGACATCAAATATGTGAAGTAAGATGTATGGACTTATGTAGCAAAGAAAAAAAGATAAACAACTCTACTAAAACATTTTCGACAAAGCAAAGGGTGGCTACTTTCAGGATTTGATTATAAAATTCTTCTGTATGTATATAAAAAGTAGAAAGTAGTAAAAATAAAGAAAAAAAGTGGAGTTGGTCAAGTGTCTGAGAATTACGGCTTTTCAGCTGTGGGAAGTCAGTGGTGAAGTGATCGTAGGTTGCAAAAGTCAAAGTTAAATTACTCTGCAAAATATTTTTCGACAAAGCAAAGGGTCACTATTTTGAGGATTTTAATGTATATATATTTAAAAAAAACAAAAACAACCCACATCTAACACATATCTTACTTCATATTTTTGATGTCTTCTGTATGTATATAAAAGGTAGAAAGTAGTAAAAATAAAGAAAAGAAAAAAAAACATCCAAACTTTTGACTGGTAAAGTATGTGAATAAATGAAGTTTTGTTTCGGTCGCTCTAAACATGATGTTACACACTCAAATGGGGACAGTAGCTATTTTATTTCTGTACTGATACTTTGCAGCTGATGTCATCAACATTTCCTGGGGGTGTGATGCTAGCTCTATGCACTGCTCTGTCTGACGCTCTGTTACTCAAGCTACACTTTAATCTCAGTTTTGTTTTTAACGCACTCTGACCATCAACAGTCTTAGCTGGAACTACATCAGGTGATCTGATTTGTGCTGTTAAACAAGTCCCTTTCAAATAACATTACAGTCGCAAGCTAGCTAGCATTAGCCAACAGTTTTTCAGTTAGTCGCCTTCATATTTAAAAAGAAAACAATCTAACTCCTGAACAGGGGCATGAATGTTTGTATTGATCACTCGCTCCTGAAAATGTGTTGTGTAAATCCATTCTGTGTTTTTTTCTTGAGTTACAGACTATTTAAAAACTTTTTTGGCAGTGTTTGCATTGTGTCACCATGGTCGTAAAAGAAAAATTCTCTCAACTGGACAAAAAGTTGTAGGAGTGAAGGCGTTTTGCTGCTCATCCAAGCCGCTTCTTCAGTTCTGGTCAGATCACTGGTTGATGGTAAGTGCTGAACATCTGCCATAGACAAACATGTAGAATCCCCCCAGAGTGATGTCACTGTAAAGTATCAACTGGTTATATTGTAGTTATCCAAAGGGGGAAAAAAGGGGAAAAAAAAGTCTTGCCATAACATAATTTATATCATTGCATTATCATTGTACAGCATTTATTCAAAATTCTGTGACATGATGGAATATACAAACATTACTAGTAAGATAAAGACAAGCTAACAACCAGGTGTTCAATTTAAGTACAAAAAACAGTATGGACAGAACAGTAGTGCAAAACTAGCAGTGTAAATAGATGAAGTGAAATGAGCTGATGCACAAAACATGAAATAATGCACAAAATGTTAGAGCTGTAGGCCTTTAGTTGGAATCTTAATCGAACAAAATGTGTATTAATCAACTCATCACTTTATTTAGGCTATAAGTATTTATATGGGACAACAGCAGAAAGGAGAGGTTAGAGAGTGAGGGAGGTAGCTGAAGATTTGGTAGTTTTTGGTATTTATATGTAAAACGGCAGACTCAGCTCATGATTCACAACTTTAATCTGCTTTTATATAAACACATTGCTTCCTAGTACTTGTTTCTGCATAAATGGATGTTTTTGCTTGAACTTCCGTGCAGGTGCAGTCTTGTGGGTGCATTTTGGGTCAGATGCGTAGAGATACATAATAGTTTTGAGAGCTTTTGCCACGGCCCCTTTTTAGTCGACAAAGAATTTCTTTAAGGAGAGACAACAAAAATGAGAAAGTCTTAATCATATCTGAACGAGCCGAGGAAGAAACGCAAGTGTTCAAATCATTTCATATTATCAACATAAAGCTTCTGTCATTTACTCATAGAGGGAAGAGAAACCAAAACTTTTACTTTTACTTAAAATATATTGCTTACATATGGGCAAAAGTGTTTTAAAACTACTGAGAAAAGTACAATTTTATGAAAGCATTACTACAAGTGCATTTACTTGTACTTTGTTTCTCACTATCTCTCCCCTCATTCATCTATCTTCTTTGTAAACTTTCTTTGACAATCGCCTCGCCACGTGGCCTGAGTAAAGTTGTCTTACGAGCTCATGAGTACACATCGTTTAAGTTTTACGACCCCACTAGCTCTAAGTACAATGCTCACCAAACAACTGCCCTTTAGTCACTTTAGCATACCGTGGTAATGCTAACTACAAAGCTAACTTGTTCTAGCACAGGACAGAGGTGAGATGGGGTCAGGCCTTTGATGAATTAGAAGAATAACAGTGGTTTATTGGGAGCTGTATAACAAATGACCATCCAGGCTCAGGTGCACCTCTGGCCCCCGAGTGACCCCAACATGTATTTAACCAAGATAGACCAAACGGATGGGAGATAGTCTACAACGCTTCAAAGGTGGTCCAAGAAGAAGAGAATGAAGACGAAAAAGACAAAGAAGATGACAAAAAAGATGACAGATGAAAAAGGACAAGAAATACTTAAAACGGAAATAAGTAACTTTCAGTGTTAGAGCTCCCCCTGCAGGTCCTTTATGGTAATACACTGTCAGGAAACGGACTCAAAAGTGCTTTTTTTTTTTTTTTTTTTTTTAATTGAAATAAGGCTGTATAATCACATACAAAACCGCATTGCCAAAAAAAGAAATAATAAAAAAAGAGCCAGGGTTGCTCAAAACAACCCTCTTCAGGTTGGGTGCTGCTTCATATATTTAACCATCACAAGGACTTACAACGTATAAGGTAAGTATGCTACTTAGTCTTACGTTACACAAATCAAAATTAAAATGGAAAAATGGTGTGATGGCCTGTAATTGCGTACACAGTTGACCTGTTTTTTGCCTGGCAACTCCAAAATATCTCCAGACTATCTCCAGAGGGATATCAGTCTGGTCACCACTCCAGGGGCGGTGCCCATGAGCTTCCCCTTGAATGGTCAATGCACCCCCATGGCTGCCCCAAAGATTTTTGCCCCACTTTCATAGCACATCTTGCAGTTGTGGAAGGTAACAAACTGCAAGTAGTAAAGTACTATACTTAAGTAGAATTTGTAGGTATCTGTACTTGATTTAAGTAAATTTTGCAGTGGATGCTTTTTACTTTTACTTCACTACATTTGAGAGTAGGTATCTTTCAGTTTTCAGTCCAGTTCAAAAATGTAGTGGAGTAGAAAGTACAAAGTACTTTTCATATGATTTGAGGGAATATTTTTACCATGTTCGTGGTTACATCTTGACTAAAGTTTTCAAGTTCAAGCTACAGCTTTGAGCAAACAAAAATACATGCACAAAATTCATGAGAAAAATTAAGAAATTGATTCTTATTGCAATTGTTGACTAAAATATGTATGTAGAATTTGAGGTATCTGTACTTGATTTAAGTAAATTTTACAGTGGATGCTTTTTACTTTTACTTCACTACATTTGAGAGTAGGTATCTTTAGTTTTCAGTCCAGTTCAAAAATGTAGTGGAGTAGAAAGTACAAAGTACTTTTCATATGATTTGAGGGAATATTTTTACCATGTTCGTGGTTACATCTTGACTAAAGTTTTCAAGTTCAAGCTACAGCTTTGAGCAAACAAAAATACATGCACAAAATTCATGAGAAAAATTAAGAAATTGATTCTTATTGCAATTGTTGACTAAAATATGTATAATTTTTAACCAGTATCTCTGCATTTGACAGTTTAAAAATCAGAGTGAAATACTTTTACTTTCTACTTTAAAAGTACATTTTTAAACGGGTACGTAAATACATTTTTACCACTGTATCTGTATATTTACTTGATTAATCAATTTGAGTACTTCATCCACCACTGCAATCTTAAAAATGCATCCTAAAAATGTTCAAAATGAGACACCAATAAAAAAGAAAAAAAGAAAATAATAAAAAAAAAAGAACAATTGGCTTTTATAAATCACTACAGGGACTAACCACATTTAAACAGCAAACATGGTAGGGGGCGGGGGGTATGCTCCATTGTTAAAAGGCTCTACATTAACATGTTAAGTGAGCACCCATATTGAAACCCTTAGCACCCCCTTAGCTCCTCCGCCTCTGTACCACTCCCTCTGTCGCGCCCCGAGCCAGACTCAAAGGGCCCTGCAATCAGGTTTGTTTATTTCAGTGACGAAGGAGCTCATCCATCATTTTGAACAGAATCAAACTTCCCTCTCTCACAGTTTAGTGCTTCACTCATTGATTCTGCAGAAACCTCAAATGTTTTTCAATCCACCTGTCAATCACACACATCTGAAATCGAGGAGATACAACGGTGGCCAGACTCACATCTTTGTAAAGTATTGGAGAACTGTGTATTCTGGATCTCGGGCAACCTCTATTTGGCTTTAATTAAACAACAAAAAAAAAAAGACAGATTGCATGTTATTGATTATTTTCAAGGTTCAGAAACTATTGTCCAAATTTTCAGTTTAGAATTAGTTTGAACTTTTCTTTGTGAACAAACATGATAAATCGTCTTCGCCCCTTCCTTGACATCACACTCTGGTCATGTTTTATAATAGCAAGCGTGATTTGCTTGGACTATGGGTGATACAGTCTTGGCTGTTTAATCCATGAGAAATAACACGTAACGCAGAACTATCGGGATTGTTTTGTTCACTGATTTTTCATGTTTGATAAGGCACCAAAAGCTGCTGATATCCGTTTCGCATTTCCACGATTCTTCATTCGGCCCTAAAGGTTCACTGCGTAACTTTTCGAGAGAGATCTGGCTACAGACCTCTACCCAGAGGACCCAGCCCACAGACCTCTATCAGGAGGACCCTCACGTCACCTAAATCCACAGGCCCACAAACAGCAGCCATGCCAAAAGATCGCAAAGCCTGACATTTTCTGACTATATTTTAAGTATAATGTTACACTAAAGTTAAGATTTGTGCCTAATCACCAGACATAGAGCCTATGGCAACACATTCATGGATGAAATACATAATATTCCAACGCTATTTACGCCATTGTACATGCTGATAGTTAAACGTGTTAATTTCCCAACACCAGCAGAGTAGAGCAGAGACAAGCGACTTCATTTCAAGTACATAGGGCAGAAATGTATTGGGAATTCAATAATTTTTAAAATATATTTGAAATCAGTGGCTTCAATAACCGTTAATAGTGAACTAAGGCAACAACGGATAAAAAGTGTAATGGAGTTGTTTATAAAGTAAACGAATGAAAATTTTTGAGGAACAGGTGCATCCTGGTGGAGGTCTGCGAGGTAGGGTCCTTTGGGTGGAGGTCTGCAGCCAGACTCTCTTGACCTTTTCTGGAAGAGTGCCACCTGCTTATTATGGAGACAAGCAGGTAAGATGAGGGCCGCGACCCTGCTCCTAGTATGTACACAGACTTGAACTTTAAGAGCCACGTCAATTCAATAACATCTGCAGCTTTTTACCATCTAAAAAACATTGCAAAAATCAAAGGTGTACTGTCAAAACCAGACTTGGAGAGACTTATCCATGCATTTGTCTCCAGTAGGTTAGACTGCTGTAAAGTCCTGCTCACGGGCCTCTCCAAACGAGCGTTAAGACAGCTGCAGTACATCCAGAACTGCTGCTGGGTCCTGACGGGTCCTGTGCTCAGATCTCTGCACCGACAAGCAGCTCTGCCTTTGTACAAGTCTCTCCATGGCCCAGCGCCAAAGTACATCTCCCACATGTTAGTGCCATATGAACCATCTCACACTCTGAGGACTTCAGGGACCGGCCTCCTGCTGGTGCCCAGAGTCAGGACTAAACACACTCTGAGGACTTCAGGGACCGGCCTCCTGCTGGTGCCCAGAGTCAGGACTAAACATGGGGAATCAGCGTTTCAGTTTTATGCAGCTAAAACCTGGAACAGTCTTCATGAAGATGTGAGACAGGCCTCTACTTTGACAATGTTTAAATCCAGGCTCAAAACGGTTCTGTTTAGCTGTGCTTATGAATGAAAGGTTTTTATTCTGCCTCTTCTCTTTTAATGTTAATTTTATGATTATTATTTTTGTTTTGATTTGTTGTATTGTGATTTTAATGTCTTTCTTATTCTGTAAAGCACTTTGAATTACTTTGTACGAATTGTGCTACACAAATAAACTTGCCTTGCCTACACAAATGTATGTGTTTCAAGGTATACTGCGCTATAAAACACCCGTAAGGAAATACTTGTTAGACGTTTAATGCCATACTGTGGAAGATTTCAGGCAAACCTATAATATCTCCATGGAGGCAAGCAGAAGTTGTATGGTTCAACTTCACAACACGTCAGCTTTTTTGCCAAGTCCAGTGCTACCATTTTAAATTTTGAAAGGGTGTTGCCAGTAATTTCACTGTGTTAGAAATTCTGCCAATATTTTCTTGAACAATTAAATAAGACACTGCCACAGTCCAGCCACTATGACGCTGTGTTATTGTTGGCAATGCTTTCTCTGGCTCACATACTCCGAATGAGGTGAATTATGTCTAGGGATATCTGACGTGTTTTGACATGTTTACACATAAAGTGACTGTTATTCCATCCCTGAGAGGAGTGAGGAGAGAGTGATATGAGGTCAGTGCTACAATCCCACACTCGCAGTTTGTTTTTCTGTAAAAGCTATTCGTGCGTGGACAAGGTTTTGGTGTTTACACATTTATCTTTGGAAGGCATATATTTTGTTGCTTGTTTTACTTGTTGATGCGTTTTATCTGAGGAAAGCGCCACAGTGAAAAAGCAAGTCATCTAAATGGACCCGGTCTAAAAGCAAGGGATTTTCTTACATAGTATTTAATGTGAACATGCTTATCAGTCAACAGGGGCTTTGTGAAGTCAAATTTGACCTTATCTCTGGCCACCCAAGAAACGATTACTAAGGTGAGATTGAAGCAAATTAGTTCCCCAGGTAATATATGATGGTAACTTCATTATAACACATTCAATCTCAAAGTCTATTTTACGTAATCAGCCAGCAAGGGAAATTGGTGAAGTTCTAACCATAATCTGTATTTATAAATGGACAAAGCTAACCTGCTAGCCGCTGCGTTCAAAATAAGAAATGATCAAGGGCGCACTTCTGGCTCCACCGACTCTTCACATTTGAAAATCGTCGCCCCTCTCTGCTGCAGTCAGGCCCCTCATTTTGGTCTTAAAATGTTCGTATTAACCCGCTCTACATGATCCTGGTATTTTTATTTCGCTATTGTGTTCGTAAGTCAAGATATGAACATTAATAACAGACAAATCAAGGCGCCTTCTTCCCCCAAGGTTGTTCCCGCTAGTGTTAGCAACAGGTTTGAATGACAGTGTTGCTAAGCACTCCCTGCTAAACCAGCAGTGTGGGAGAGAAGGGGCATTACTTTCAACAGCCTTGCTCCGGATCGGCTCTTTGGTTGCTATGATACTTGTGGTCGCAATTCCAAATATGTAACTTGGCTCCAAATTTGCCGCTGTAACTTCTAGCCTCGATGAGCTTCATCTGACTGGAGCCGAACGCTATGGGTGGCGTCACACTCCCTTAGTCCACTTCTTTATACAGTCTATTGTTCTAACTACCTAAGCTTAATTTGTGTGACTTTATGTTATTCTCAGATCTACAATGTTGTTTCCTCATCACAAACCTGGAGTTGTGTTTTGTTTCATTCACACATGTTTAATACACAAACCCTGCGTATTTAGGCTGCATTCTTCTCTCAAAAAAACAAAAAAAAAACAAAACTCTGTTCCACCTTGTGATTTCATGTGGTAATACTGTGTTTTTAAACTCCATGCACCTTCACTAGAATCATATGGATGATTTAAACCCTGGAATTTCCAATCTCTACTGAATTAAAGGTAAAAGGAAGCAGTTAATTAAGCCCTGGAATTTCCAATCTCTACTGAATTAAAGGTAAAAGGAAGCAGTTAATTCCGCTTCATGACATCACAAGGTGGAACAGAACATTTTGAGCTTTGGAGATTTAGACAGCCTAATAATAAAGGGTTACTCAAACATGTGTGACTGAAACAAAACACAACTCCAGGTATGTTTTTGAGGAGATAACAGCATTATAAAATGGCTAAACGCTGACAAGAGCCAGTTTTGTATAATATAGGACCTTTAAAGATGCCATAATTTTCATAATACACACTTTTTGAACTTGGCACACCTTAGCACAGACATTTCATATTCATAGCTTCGAAATTCAATAGAAAAGGGGAAGGCAGAATTTCATGCCTAATATTTGTCTGATTGGTGGAAGCATCACAGCAGAACAACAGCGGAACAAGCCAAGAAGAAATCGAACTTTTGTTAAATCCAGTTCTGAGAAGAGTAAAGCCATCTTCCCTGTCCACAAATCCACAAATTGCTTACCTTCTGCAAGGAAAAAGTCAGTATTTCTGCTAAAAATAGGTTGAGGTACGTCCATCTGCGTCACCGTGTTTGTTTTGGTTCATTTGGGCACTTCACCTTTGGCTTCTGACCAAACCACAATGCTACCCTGTGATTGGCTGGGCTAGATGGATTCTCGAAAGTTTGAGAACTCACAAATATTGGGAAAATGACAGGTTAGTTGTCTGCTTTGGGTGCAAGGACTCTCACTCGGACTTTAAATACACGGAGGAGCATTCATAGATTAACACCTAGTTACAATACAAACATTCATGGGCTCATTTTTCATATATCGTCCTTCACTTTCTGAATCACTTATTCCTTCCCCCATCTTCTTGGTTTCAAAAGAAGGCGCAGTGAACCCTCCGACTGCAGGCCGTGATGTAAATTACAGATGCATAATGAGGTTGTATATATTCATCCCATCTCCGAGCTCATTCTGGAACGAGGGAATGTGGGTAAAGTTTGTTGGTATCCTTCAGGTATCGTCCCACTCTTGATTAATGGCAATGAGGCTAGCAACTTTTGCATTTAGCATTTACAAAGTTCAAGCTTACAGTTGGGGAAAAGTATGATCTATTTCTAATCCTCACTTGATCGGGTTCACTTTATGGCGATTTTTGGAGCGATTTCTCAAGCGAAGTAAGTGTCTGCTCCGGTCATACTGATGCACTTTCTGGGAGTTTACATCCTTTGGCATTCCAATAGTTTGGCATTCTAGTTTTTTCTTTCAGTTCTTCAGAAGAATCTCCACTAGCATTTTGATTGATTTAAGAAGGTCACGCACTTGTTGAAATGTGGCTTTGAATAAGTTGCCCGAATAGCCTCGACTGCATGCAGAACAAATCTTGGCAACACACAAGTAAAAACAAAAAAAAAGTTAAATCAGAGGACTGAAAAACATTGCAAATTTCAGAAACAATGGGCAAAACTCTTTTGTTCTAAAAGATAAATTGCCAATGAGCTTGTACATGTACCAGAAATAAACTAACCTGATTGGACAGACATATAAATACAAACACGTATGTTAATGGTTAAAATAATAAGATAATGATAATGTTTTATTGATTATAAGGTGACTTTAGCCTGTATTAAATTCCAAGATATAGCCTAACACATAATTCAATTCATTAAAGCCTCTCACACTGTGTTCAAAGTGTAGACTGTATAAAGAAGTGGACTAAGTGAGTGTGACGTCACCCATAGCTTCCGGCTCCAGTCAAATGAAGTTCATCGAGGCTAGAGAAGTTATACAGGTGAATTTGGACCGAGTTCCATATTTGGAATTCTGATCGCGAGTGTCATAGCAACCAAAGAGCCAATTTGGAGTGAATCTGTTGAAAGTAACGCACCTTCCCGCCCGGGTTTAGCAGTGAGCAGGTGCTTAGCAATGCTGTCAATCAAACCTGAGGAGCGACCTCGGAGAAACAAGGCGCTTGATTTGTCTGTTATTAATGTCCATATCTTGATTTACAGACACAATAACTAAATAAAAATACCAGGATCATGTAGAGCGGGTTAATATGAACATTTTAAGACCAAAATGACGAGGATCACAGCAGCAGTTACAGATAGAGGGGTGACAATTTTCTAATGTAAAGTGAATCGGAGCCAGAGTTGATGGAGGTAGAAGTGCAGCCCATGATCACTTCTATTTGGAACGCAGCAGTGAGCAGGTTAGCAATGTCCATACAAATTAAAGGTGCACTATATTACTTTTCTGATTTGCCACCTGATATTATATATAAAGTATATTATGAAGTATATGAACTATATCAAGTCTTTTTTTTTACTCTATATGTGCATTTGTGATGAGGAGATTAAGGTGAAAGATATGGGAATCGTTTGGCAAGAATGCACAACTGAGACCACTTATAGAGCAACGCTAGACTTTACACCAACAAAGTCAGATGGCTAACACTGTAACAGAAATGCCAGTTAGATTTCAAGTCTTAGAATAGACCCAGCACATCCAACAACATATTTCCATAAGCAGAGGTGCAGACGTGCCTCTTATCAGTAGATGTCACGTCTTCAGGTTTCAAGTCTTCCAATTTCACTCCTCGATTCAATCTCTTTGCTCCGAGCTGTCGCCAGAATCACAATGGACTTTATCAGCTTGCGTCTAAAAGCCTCCTAAGTGACATGTATGATCCAGTATAATGCACGCAATAATGCAGATATCGCCTTATGTGAAATTATTTCCCATGGCTGTCAAAGGCGAAGTACCAGATTTCTGTACTGCCTCGAAAACGTGAAAAACTCAGTTCTTTTTAAACAGTTTTGCAGTGGTCCAAAGGTATCGCTCACTTACCTCATGGATTCTGAACATCCTAATTATTCACCATGATGAGTTCGTAAGCACATTTCACAACATTCAGAGACCAGAGAGGAGTCTTGCCATCACACGTATGCTAACAACAACTAGCATGCTAACCGTGCACTTCCTGATTCTCGGACAAGAATTTCCTTCATAATTAGATGAAGACCGCTGACTTATTTTGACCTCAAGAGCTGCTGATACAAGACATCTGTACTGAACATAGACTGTATAAAGAAGTGGACATCATCCATAGCGTTTGGCTCTAGTCAAATGAAGCTCATCGAGGCTCTAGCAGTTATAGGGGTGAATTTGGAGCCAAGTTGCAATCCGGACCGCCGGTTTAGCAAGGAGCAGGCACGTAGCAACGCTGTCAATCAAACCTGTTGCTAATGCTAGCGGGAGCTACCTCGGGGAAGGTGCCTGATTTGCCTGTTATTAATGTTCATATCTTGATTTATAAACAAAATAGTGAAATAAAAATCATGTAGGATCATGTAGAGTGGGTCAATATGAACATTTTAAGACCAAAATGATGAACCTGACAGCAGCAGTTATAGAGAGAGGGGTGACAGTTTTCCAAAGTGAATGTAAAGTGAATTGGAGCCGATGGAGCCAGAAGCGCACCCATGCTCACTTCCTATTTGGAACACGGCGGGTAGCAGGTCAGCTATGTCCATTTATATATACAGTCTATGGTGATGAGGCAAGACAAATTTTGTTCAAATACATGGACAAAAATCAGGTACACACCCTGAAATTTCAAACTTTATAAAGGAAAAAATTAAAGATGTTACAATGTCAACATTTTGTGCTATGACTTTTGAAAAGTATTCATAAATTTAAATTTTTATATAAAGACATGGTCTGGTCTGAATACAGAGAGAGACCAGTTTAAATATAAAGTCATTCTGTACTTTCTCTGTATCAGTGTTGCTTCTACTTTGTGCTTATTGTTTCCTTACTATTGCTGTTTTTTTGTTCTTACCATGGTTGGTGTGTTTTTCTTTCTGTTGCAATTTAGAAATGCCTCATGTGTGTGTAATATATATTTATATTCTTTTTTCAATCGAATAGGAAGCCCAAACAAAGCATTTACATTATGTCCTAATGGAAGATTGGGGTGGGATTTAATAAGTTTTCTTCTTCCCACTCCTTTTCGAGCTTAAATAAGGAAAAAATTGTGAAATGTGCAAGTGTCCTTGATACATGTGCTCGAAATAAATAATAAAAAAAAAAAAAAAAAAAAAGTTTTTTATTGTTGTTTTGTCATAATTATTACACATCCTCCACACATATTACTTTAAATGCAAAATTGACTCTTGTGAGCTTCAAGCCATGTTATAATGTTGTTACCTCATCAAAAACATATTCATAGTTTGAGTTGAGATGTTTGAGTAACCCTTTATTATTAGTCTGTCTACATCTCTAAAGCTCAAAATGTAAATGTGCAGGGTTTGTGTGTTAAACATGTGTGAATGAAACAAAACACAACTCCGGGTATATTTTTGATGAGGAAATAACATTACAACATAGATCTGAAAATAGCATAATATAGGCCCTTTAATCATACTACTCACATGACCAGCTGTATGAAATAATCCAATCCAACAATTTAGACCTATATTTAGTAAATCCTTTTTGAAAAATAAATAAAATTCAATCTCAAAGTAGAAATGGAGCCATAGTGGTCTATCACACTTGATACACGTCCATTGGGGACATCTGTGGAGGATAATTTAAGCACTTCTAATATAACAGTGTGAGTCATGTGGGCAACGCTGAGAGAAAACAGTGGACCAAATCATGAGGCCTGCTTAAAAATACTGGCAACATGGAGATTAGACAAATACTTCCAATTTCAAAATTAACGGTCCAGTTTCATTTTAAGGATCTGAAAACTTGGATTGAAAACGTGATTATATATTGGGTGAAAACACATAGACTACTACTACTACTGCTACTACTACTACTACTACTGCCACAACTACTGCTACTACTACTACTACTACTGCCACAACTACTGCTACTACTACTACTACTACCGCTACTACTACTACTACTACTACTGCTACTATTAATACAAATACTGCTACTACTATTACTACTACTACTACTGCTACTACTACTTAAGGAAAGGAAGGGAATTAAGGAAGTGTCTGAGGAAGTCTGCATGTTCATAGGCAAAATTAACTTCTCAAAAACCAACATAATCCAAGATGAAATAAATTCGGAAAAATATGACTTTTTATATTTAACTAATACTTGAACTTTTTCCCTTTAAATGTGTTTGTTGCTATCGTCAACGTGCTACTAACAGATAGTTGCAATTTAAAGGGCCCATATTACACTATTTTATGATCTATGTTATAATGTTGTTTCCTCATCACAAATAGACCTGGAGTTGTGTTTTGTTTCATTCAAATGTTTAACACACAAACCTTGCACATTTAGGCTGAGTTCTTCTCTCAAACAGAAAATGCTCTGTTCCACCTTGTGATGTCATGTGGTAAAACAGGAAGTGCTCTACTGTGTTTTTAAACTCCCTACATCTTCACTAGAATCAGTTGGATCAGTTAGAATCAGCTCTGGAATTGCCAAACTCTACTAAAGCTAAAGGTAAAAGGAGCTGTTAACCTGAAAACTACCACTTCATGACATCACAAGGTGGAACAGAGCATTCTGAGCTTTGGAGATGTAGACAAACTAATAATGCAGTTACTCAAAAACATGTTTTTGATGAAGAAACAACATTATAACATGGCTAAACACTCACAAGAATTCATTTTGCGTAATATAGGACGTTTAAGCATAACGGAGCGTAGCATAGCATAAGATTCCACATTCACTATATAATAAGGATTATAAAGTTCCACTCCCACAACACTGTAGTCCTATATCCAGTAACTGCATTGGTTGCCATATACCTCACATCGCAGTAAAGGCATAGGGCGATAGTTGGCAGAGTGGTCGTTCTCTGATCTGACAGTTGGCAGTTCAAATCCTGCTCTCACATTACTGTAGAGTGATCTTATCGACTGATCCACAGGTTGGCGGTGCAAGTAAAGGTCCGACAGATGAATACTGCCAATGTGTCCTTGGGCAAGCCACTTAACCCTACTCACCCCCAGCGCCTGCGGTTTATGATTGCAGGGGCGGTGCCAGACATTTTTGGTTGGAGGAGCTAAGGGGGGGCTAAGGTCTCCAATGTGGGTGCTCACTTAACAAGTTAATTTAGAGCCTTTTAACAATGGAGCGTACCCCCACACCCCCTAACATGTTTGCTGTTTTAAACAAATTTAAATGTAGTGACTTATAAAACCTAATATGTCTCATTTTGAACACTCTGCAGTTGTCATTTGAAAATGTTTAGTGGAAACTGAATGTGCTTTGAAAGTGAGGAAAAATCTTTGGGGGAGCTAGAATAAGCCATTCTTGGGGAGCCTAGTGCCCCGTAAGCCTCCTCCCTGGTGCCGCCCCTGTAGGTGAGTGATTCCTTAATGTAAATATGAGTTATGTGTTGTATGTTATTTTTGTTTTGTTAAATAAAAAAAAAAAAAAAGCATTGGATTTATAAAAAAGATAACATAAATGCGACCATTTAACATTTATAAAAAATACATACATTTTTAAAATTGTAAAAAATTAGCCTGGTGCCAGAGATAACAAGGGATAAACGCATTTCTCAAACCCTTTTCCATATTATTTAGACAATTCTTATCATGTCTTTTTTAACAGATTGGGTAGGATTTATTATAGCGCCATAAAATAAAGCAGTATGGTCTGTGTCTTGTAATTCCCAAGTAATTAGCATAATTACATTTCTTGACAGCGCTTTTCCCCGACCATCACCATATCCCATTACTGCAGCATTAAGAGCTAGCAATATATAAAGTAAGTGAATAACTCATTATTAAAAGAGCATCGCCTGACACTGTTACAACTTCCTATTTTTACACTTATATTTTCACACATAGAAATGAGCTAACAAAAGCCCTAGCTAAAGGACGCAACATCGCATTTAGATCATTATCGTTCTCTGGCTCGTCTTCACACCTTTATATTTCATGATGACATCTGTACTTTCTTCTTGCCTGCTTTTCTCAAATGCAAACAACACCTCTGACACGGACTGCAAATTATAGAATGCCAGCTGCTGAAACTAACAAAGATTTTCAGAAAGCATATGGACTCCTCTGGGAAATACAGAAATACTTTTATATCTTCTGTAAATGTTGTTAAAGCTACAGGCTGTGGGACATTCTTTAAAGGGTTAGACTTTGTAGTAAGTAGTTCCAAATACTACAGTTTTGTGTCGCTACATTGGAACTAGCATGGACAAACTTGGCAAAGGTCAATCAGAAGTAGGGCTACAGCTAATGAGTATTTTAGTGGTCGGCTAGTCAAACAGTTATTTTTATTGTACAGTGAATTTTTAAACACTTTTAAACATATAAAGGTAAAAAAAGATGCTGACTGAAGGCTTAAAGTGAAAGTCTAAAGTCAAATATTGTTGCAAATCACAAATTTAGACTTTTGCCATTTTAATTTAAAGCTACTATCGGCAATTAGATTGGCTGACCCGCCTCTGTTGTATTCGGGTGAGCCTGAACAAAGCTCACAAAGAACAGGTTTCATATCTGAATTCAATTGGTACAATAAATAAATAAATAAATACATAAACAAGCAATAAAAAAAAAACAAAAACAAACAAACAAAAAAACAAAACAGATGCAGATTTTTGTTATAAAATATTTTGGCATGAAATGTAGTGTCAGTGTAGTCCAGATAATGCTAAATGATTATTAAAAGTTTTTAAAAATCTATATATATTAATGGTCAATTATGGTCAATACTTGATGAAGTCCTTGTGGCATTGTTTTTCTGTTGCCAAAGAACAGAAATTTTTAGGAATTCTAATTTATCATTTCGATATATATAAAAAAGAGAGAATAAATTAAAAGAAAAGTACCAATTGGGGACAGTTTTAAGTTCAGGTCGGGGAGGGCACATGGGCAAAAAACAATATCGCAACATTTGTGGTGATTCTCCCTGTACTGATATCATCTTTTTTTACCTGGGATCCAGAACACACACTTCTTCAGTACTTTACAAAGATGTGAGTCACCGGTGAATCTGCCCGTTTTCAAATGGGCGTGATTGACAGGTGGGTTAGCCAATCGGGGACACGCATGGACCACCGTATAGAAAAAAATAAAGGAAAAAAATATCACAGGGGGCTGAAAAACATCGTGGATTTCAGCAGAATCAATGAGCAAAAAACTAAACTCTCTTAATCTGAGGTGAGATAAATTTGATTTTATTTGTAAATCATAGGTGACCAATGAGCTCTTTGTTTCACATGTGTCACTGAAAAAAATGGATCCGATTGCACGATCAGGTTTGACCGGACTTGAGACGCAACAGAGGACGTGGGGACCAGACTGATATCAGTCTTTATAAAAAAAATACAGAGAGATACCAGTTTGGATTTGCTAGGCAATCATATTTTTGCAATCCAAATTAAATCTGCTAATAAGTGCCTGTAATTGTCTGTTTGTGTTAGTTGAGTAGAGTTCAAGTACATCTCAAAAGTGAATGGACTTGCAGAAAAATTACCTTGTATTTTTTAAGGTTACACTAATTTTCAAACGATATAAACCACTTGGCAGTCGAATATAATTGGGAGAAATGCATCTAACCAATTTGCGAACTCTCGAACTGAATACATTTCCAATACTGAGACACTGCACAGAACACTTGAGCAGAAAGATGATTAAAATGCTTTTGTCACTCCTCCGTCTTCAGCGTGTCATCCCTCTCTCATTCCACACCTTTTCTCCGGAGCTCATTAAGTGTCTCGAGGTTAGAGTCTGCGATAAGCCCTTCTTCGAGTGTCGGTGAGCGTCTTGGCTGAGGGCCCTTCACCTCCGCGGTACTATCGAGTTCTGACGGAGCTTTCCTGTCTGCTTCAAGTTTGACACATCTCACTCAAGAGCCGCTTCTGAAGTCAGCATATATTCCCGAGTCAAGTTCAACTAAAATGTTATTATTTCCAATCAAGGGAAGTAGACATAAGCTTTTATTCTGGTGTTCAGATATAAACTATTAAATGTAGATCGTTATTTTACTAATATTTCATTGTAAAATACAGCATTGAATGGAAACAGGTCCATTGACTTCCTGTTGAAAATGGCAGAACTGATTCTCTGCTGCTGGCTGCAGATTTTGATTTTTTTCTGTTTTTACTTTTGGAAAATGGCTATATACGATTTTTGAACATTTTTGTATATGGCCCGCAGTCTGATTTTTAAAATAAGTAGTAAGTGCAAGTAAGTACAAGGCTGCAGGCGGGATTAGGGGGTAGGTGAGCCTCAAGCCTTAAATGCACTGACCATACCGGATTACCCAGACAAGCATCAATCAATCAATCTTTTTTAACACTACAGGATCCAGCTGGGGCGGCTTGAAAATTTGTTTCGAGTAACTTAACTTCGGCACCTCATGTTTTGGTACGTTTTGTATTTGGGGTGCTCAAAAACCACAATTAGAAACTTACCTGGATTGTTATGTCACAGGTAATGAGACGATATTGAAATTTGGTGTCACGATTATCATGGCCAAAATAATTGCGGTTAACAATTATATCACGAGAATTATTTAAGTTGCTGATAAGAATAATTATAATTTTAATATTATGAATAAATTTAAGTTTAAATTACTTTTATAGAATTGTACTTTTTTATAAGTGAAAACAGTGCGAGAGTAGCTCAGTTGCAGTGGCGGGTTGTGCATTTCAC
>KN484364.1:9753-56891 GCA_000787095.1 Periophthalmodon schlosseri
CCTTTACGAGCGGGAAGAGGCGAAGAAAGAATAATCCATGATCCCAATGTCTCTGGAATGTTTAAAAAGGTCAATATGCTGATATTTTTGACAGTGCCTGACCTTTTGTGAAAAAAGTAACAAAACCATTGGAATTGAAATAACTTCTTTGTTTAGTTCTGGCACATAATGTATCAGAGTCAAAGCATGCTGTCTCCCCGTAGCATCTGCACCATGAGTGACCGGACTGTTAAATCGCACGTATTGATCTCATATCAAAAGGTGCGATTTAAATGCACAAGGACTCCCAGGACTAGTGGTGTTTTGGAGTGAGGATGAATGGATAATGCGTGTTTTTTTTGACGGAGGAGGCGAGTGTCCAGGTGGCGTGACATCTGGGTCTCAGGCAAGGGAGAGGTCAGCGAGCTTGTGTAATGTGGTGGTTATCTGAGCTGGGGTCATACAAAAGCAGCTATAAAAGAACTAAGCAAGTGGTTATAGAGAGACAGAAATGGTGTGCGTAACTGATTTCTTCGTCCACGAGGTTTAGGTCCAGAACAAGTAAAAAGTACAAAATCTGATCTAATAAACATAGTAAAATAAAGGTTTTGTACATGTTTTTATGCAGCAGCTGTTTAAAGGTGCTACACTACACAAAACTGACTCTTGTGAGCTTTAAGCCATGCTATTATGTTGTAACCTCATCAAAAACATACCTGGGGTTGTGTTTTGTATCATTTATACATGTTTGAGTGACCCTTTATTATTAGTCTGTCTACATCTCCAAAGCTCAAAATGCTCTGTTCCACCTTGTGATGTCATGTAGAGGTAGTTTTAACGTTAACAGCTACATTTTACCTTTAGTTCAGTAGAGACTGGCAATTCCACATGACATAACAGTGTTTTCTGTTTGAGACAAGAACACACCCCAAATATGCAGAGTTTGTATATTAAACATGTGTGAATGAAACAAAACTGTGGATATGTTTTTAATGAGGAAACAACATTATAACACAGATCAGAAAATAGTGCAATATAAGCCCTTCAATGACTGCAATATTTATTTACGTATTTCCACTAGAAGATGCACTATGTAAGTTTTCTTGTAAAGGCCCCCCCCCCGCCACTAGAAAAGTTAACAACAACAAAATGTATGAAAAATGAGCTAGCTGGAAGTTGGCAAAATGATGTATGCTGACTTATGAAAAACTGATTTTCACATAACTGGTGTTCTACCACGATTTTGATGACAAATATTACTATTACTGGTATTACTGGTGAGACTTATCCATGTATTTGTCTCCGGTATGTTAGACTACTGTAACGGCCTGCTCACTGGCTTCTCCAAACGAGCATTAAGACACCTGCAGTACATCCAAAACGCTGCTGCTCGGGTCCTGACTAGAACCAGGAAGTACGAGCACATAAGTCCTGTGCTCAGGTCTCTGCACTGGCTCCTGTGGCTCAGAGAATAGACTTTAAAGCAGCTCTGCTTGTTACAAGTCTCTCCATGGCCTCGCACCAAAGTACATCTCTGACATGTTAGTGCCATATGAACCATCTCACACTCTGTGGACTTCAGGGACCGGCCTCCTGCTGGTGCCCAGAGTCAGGACTAAACATGGAGAATCAGAGTTTCAGTTTTATGCAGCTGAAACCTGGAACAGTTTTCCTGAAGATGTGAGACAGGCCTCTACTTTGACAATGTTTTAATCAAGCAAGCAGTTTTTATTTTGCCTTTTGTGACCCCAGCCCTTGGGACAACGGATGGAAATTAGCCTTTGGCTATAATCCGGTGTGTTTACATTCATGTTGAATCATGTCTGTTCATTAACATGCATTGTCCCAATCAAATAAAGAAATAAATCAATAAATCCAGGATCAAAATGGATCTGTTTAGCTGTACATATGACTGAAAGGTTTTTATTCTGCACTCTTCTCTTTTAATGTTAATTTTGTGATGATTATTTATGTTTTGATTTGTTGTATTTTGATTTTAATGTCTTTCTTATTCTGTAAAGCACTTTGAATTACTTCGTGTAAGAATTGTGCTATACAAATAGACTTGCCTTGTCTACCTAAAAGGTGTGTTAGCTAAATATAAAAGTAACCTGTTAAATTGTTCTGCTGTAGAATGGTCTGGTTATCTCCTTGAGCCCTTCAAAGTGACCTGGCTGATCCTAAAGCACGGTGAGGTCAGCAGTTGACATAGTGCGGCCCGGTGGAGAGTGACCTTTGGGGACTTGCTTGTGTCAGAGTGGTGTTTTTAGTGCTGTGAGCGACAGGCTGAGGCAGTCAGGGATTGTGCTGTGTAACTATTGCTCGTTCTATTCCTGGACTTCCTGAACGTCATGGCTGCAGTTATGTGGACCCTGCAACAAAGGGGACGCAAGGAGGGAAAATGGATTACAAGCTATGAACATATTATTAGGTACACATGGCCCTTTATTATGTCACGTTTGTCCATCTATATTTTAAATGAAAGTAAATAGATCATCTTAAAATCTAAATTATTTGCTTTGGATTAATGTGAAGTAGAAACAGTTAATATTTGTATGGTCAGTTTTGTTTTTTGTTTTTTAGTGTACAGTACAGTAATAGTGATAGTTGTTGATTAAAAATTACAGCTCAACAAATCAGCAATCTGACAGTTAAACACCACTAATGTTGTCCATGAAGCCTACAACCTGTGGACTTTAGCCAAAACATGAGGCAAAATAAGCTACGAGATACAGTATGTGTCATGATTTTACTTAGGCACACAACTGGTAAGTAGTTCAACTGTTTACTGTCCAGGCTAGTAATCAGGTAAATGTGGTAAGTATCAGGCTGGGATGGTCCAGAGGTGCAGGTGGGTATTGGGCTGGATAGCAGTCAGGCAGGGGGGCAGTCAGGTAGGGGACAGGCAACAATTGTAGTACAAAAACTCTGAAAAAGTTAACTTGTTTTGAGGAGTCAAACGCATCTACTAACTGGAGAGGTATCAACGACAAACTGGCGAGGAGTGGATGAAAAACAGGATTGTTATACTGCAGGTAATGAGGGACCTTGGATCCAGGTGTGCCAGCTGTCAGGTCAGGTAAGCCGACGCCCAGGTGGGAGGAAAGACGGACAGCACAGAAGGAAGAGTGAGACAACAGGGAGAACAGCAGAAGGGGGGATCCTGACAATATGACATTAAAAATTGTTATTACTTTTTAGTTACTTCTTTTATCAATTGAATCTAAAAATGTGGGCTACATATGGGGGTCACATCATCCAGAAATATTTCATTATTTTCTAGGACACGATTGTGCAATTTTCTTTTTAGACTTGCCCAAGTTATTTTTTCATTCTTTCTTTCTTTCATTCTTAATTTTATACAAATATTATGTTTGTTCGACAATATATCAACTTGATACAAGTTTATTTTATTGACTGTTTATGTCTGGTCATTTTGCTAGCTATATATAGGTTTCAGAATGATGTGAAATTACCATAGTGATAAACAATTTCAAACTAAATATTTTATCTTTTGAATGGGAAAAGTCCTCGAAATGTACCTTCAACAGCTTCGCTCCGGATTGGCTCTTTGGTTGCTACGAAGCTCGCGGTCAGAATTCCAAATATGGAACTCGGCTCCAAATTCACCCCATAACTGCTCTAGCCTCGATGAGCTTCATTTGACTGGAGCCGAACACTATGGGTGACGTCAAACTCACTTAGTCCACTTCTTTATACAGTCTATGATGAGTACAAGTACTAATCTACTCTATATTCTATATCTGTAAAAGATGTATCGTATAATAGCCGAATGTCTTAGTATTATATGTATCAAGTGTATCAAAAGTTTCCTGTGTTTCTCTGTCCCCTCTGTGAGGCCAGTAGCTCTTTATAAATGCCAGCGTCTTAGCGTACTATTGAGTTTGCAGTGCGCGCTAATGCTTTGTCAGATTAAGCCCAACACGGCGCTGTGCATTACTGTCTGTTTAGAATGGATGTATCTGACAGCGCTATTCAGATGCCGCTAATAGCTAATCCCGGCCTTCCCTCTCCCCGCGCCTCTTCCTCCAATTCCGGCTCCGGTATTCGTCCACATGCATTAGGCTGCCCTCACATTAACCCAGGTACATTTGATCTTTAAGAGCCATAAATTGGCTTTTGTCATTACCATAGGTTAATTACCGAGATTTGCTCTGTACCGTTGCCATGCTAGAATGCAATAATAAGCCGTGCACAGCGTACTGCCGCTGCTAGCACTAAATAGGTATTGTTTGGGGCTTTCTATTCCAGTCTGGAGTCTTGTTTACCTAGCTCTATTATTAGCGTGTTACCTCGCACTACTTTTGATACAGTTGGATTCTACTGAGCTCATTGGACCAGGCCCTTCCTGTCATTCTCTCTTAATACATTGCCAACGTGCAGCCCAGACGCAGGCTCCTTAAGGCACCCTGTGAAAGGAAATACGTTGTTACTACTTTCGAATAACTCTGGCATGACGTCTGGTGAAATTTGGGTTACAAATGTTGGCTGAGTTTGCAAAAAGGGAAGAAATTTGGGGTCTATGGGGAAGGTAAGACCAGTCAAATAAGGTTGATGTTATGCCCCCCAGATTGCGGGTTCAATTTCTAGACTTGGGTAGAGTTTGCATGTGCCTCAGTTATATATACTTCAAAACTATAACGGCTCAGGTCAGGTGTATATTACAGCCATTATTATATTGTCTTGATACTCAAAGTACCACTGACTTTTTTCATGTAATAAAGTCAAATTTGTCTTATTCTAGTACATATATATTGTAAAGGCAGCATATAGGGTCAAAATCAGGACACTGTGTGCTGTCTGCATCTAATTATAAACAAGCAGTACAGCTGGTGCATTGTTAGCTTGCTAGTTGTTATTAGGATTACTGTGATGGCAAAACTCCTGAAAATAAACTCATTACAGTGAATAATTTGGATGTTACGAATGCATTAGGGAAGTTAGGAATAACTTTGGGCCAATGCAAACTAGTGTTGTCAAAAGTATCGAAAATCAGATACTAATCAATGCTGAAACTATCAATATCAGAATCAGTTTTATTGACATTGTCAGAGAACAAATTCACAAGTAAAAATAAGGGCCTGCATTATTAAAATTATGTAAAAAATAGATTTTGATATACCAATACAGAATATACAGTATGGACAGAATAAAAGTAGGTTAATTAAAGTTGTTTAACGTGACAGTGACAGGTGTTATAAAGTGGCAGGTGTTAGAGAGTGACAGGTGTTATAGTGTTCATGAGTCCAACAGCAGAGGAGAAGAAACTGTTCTTGTGGCGCGAGGTTCTGGTCCGAATAGACAGTAGCCTCCTGCCCAAGAGGAGAGGGTCAAATAGTCTCATAGTGGCTCAAACCAGATTCTCATTTGAGGAAATATCAATACTAAAAAAGTCACATGAAATGAACCTTTCCTGAATAGCTTTAGAATGATCTTGAGCTAAAAAAAAAGCACTACGATCTGTTGAGAATCACATTCTATTGAATAAAGAGTGTTTTTAATTATCATCATGGTATTGGAATCAGTATTGAGTATCGAGTCTATTCCTTAGTATCAAAATCGAGTTTGAAATTTTAGTATCATGACAACACTACTGCTAACAGTTTAAAAATTAACTACTACAAAATTAACTCCTTCAGTTTTTATACACAAGCAAAAAGCATAAAGTGTCTTGCCTAAGGACACACAGAAATGTAGGGACAGTTTATCCTTAACTTTATATGTTATATGGAACCTACACACCTGACACAACCTTACCTCTCCGCTTTGCTCCCAAACTACCCGTGAAGCCTGTCTGTAATACGCTCTTTCTACAATGGTATTAAACCTGTTGTAGACCGCTGGGGTTTAGAGGAAAAGTCTATATTTTGGCCCTGTCATTAGTCCTGGCCACTTCCCCTCAGAGTGAAGGCACTGTATGGATTACCTGTATACACTGATAGCTCAGGTGACAGTGCAGTGCTAGCGGAGAACATTGCACACTAATTGAGCCGTGGTTACTTGCAGCGCACTTTCTTGTGTGGGAGTTTTGAGTCAACACAATTTCTAAATTAAACACATTTCTGCACCTGCAAACACAGAACAGACATATTCATAAGAAATTTTCATCATTTCAGATATGAGGGATGCTGTAGAATCCTCTGCCAAAGGAGCGTTTTGGCAGAGGATTGGTGGAACACTGTCTGCTTTCCTATTTTCAGTTCAAAGTATGGAAGGATATAAAAACAAGTACTTAAGCAAGCCAAACAAGATAACATTCATAAAAGAATGGTTTCATGGTTTAGTTGATATATTGTTTATTCCTTTTCATCATTCTGCTCACTTCATCTCAGGAGATGTTCAGGCAAACCAGCCATGCATTGATTTAGCAGATTTTTACACCTGATGCCCTTCCATACAACCAGCCATATTTTGGTCACTGGAGTGGGAAATAACGGTTAAGTGTTTTGCCCATGGACACATCGGCAGCTTTGTGCTAATACTGTAAATACTCTGCTCAAATATGTTTTGAGAAGATATGGGATTTGGAAAATAATCAATTGTTTCACTACTTGAGCCGTTTTGAGGAAACCAGCAGAGTGCAGCTCTTTGTGTGCTTTTTTACCGTTTTGTAAAATGCCATTAAACCACTAAATCTAAAGTATTAGTGATGCATCAGTGGATACAGACATGCATTGCTTTCACTGGACAACTGAATGAGAGCAAAGTAGTTGAAGAAGGGGGTTTGTGGGAAGGCCAGGGGTCCCCGGGCCCGGGACTGCACGCCCACTGCTTCTGAGGAGATGCCTCAGCAGCATTGAAGGATGGGTCAAATGCAGAGGACAAATTTCCCTACGGGGACAATAAAGTGTACCTTAACCTTAAGGGGTTCTTGAGACCTTCAGAACAATGGATTATATAGCGCATTTAAAAAGATGCACTATGTAACTCCATAGAGATCTTATTGCTTTGCCTAGAATGTTCCACGGAATGACATTAAACATATATATCTGGTATTTATTCAGTTTTAGGTGTTTTTATTGCTCAAAAGCACCTTCACCTTCATGCATTCTTTCTGTGAGCAGAGATCTCCACAGATCAGGGGCCACATTTCTAAAGCTCCTATGTGGGTTCACATGCGCAGATTCCAGCTGCAGGTGGATTTATAAAGCACAGATTGCGTGGTGGAGTGCGCTTGGAGGGTTTTATAAATCAGGAGCTTCTGTGGCGCACACCTCTTGTGGCCACTAGGAGTACGCACTTGCTTAGGAAAATTCCTACGCAATCCTTTATAAATGAGGCCTCTGACCTGTAACACCGGGTGGCGTCACCTCAGTGGAGAGAGATGCGTTTAATATTATACACTGGAGCAATCCAGACAAACCGAAAAAAATCTTCATTGAAACAAGCAGGTGACAGATCCTTCACCTTTAAGTTGTATTATTTTGTGCTATTGTTTAAAGTTACAATGACTCTGATCCCAAGTCCAAAGAGCACCGGGGTGAAACATACTGAAAACACTCGTGCAGCATTCCAGTGACTTTTAGGTTTTGGTGAATTATTTCCTGTTTAATTTGAAGTCAGACTAGCCCTCAGTAGCTATACATAAAACACTATGCACTGGTTCCTATCACATCTTGCTGTTGGTGGGTTTTATAATCTAAAAAGAGTTGAAACACGTGCAGAGGAAAGCGAGCGGTCAGACCTGTAGCGTGAACTGGCCCTAGATGAGCTGTCTGCGGCTCCAGCATAGAGCCTATATTAAGAGAATTACATTTACAGGTTTTCACATACGTATCATCACTACAACCACAAGTCCAACCAGGAGCAGAGAGGAAAGTCTGAACAGCACCGCGATACAGGGCCATGAACAAGTCACTAATTAGTCACACAAAATGTAAGAATAATGAAATATCACAATGGTGTAAAATAATTAAATGTCCTGTCAGGCTATTTTAGGCTCTATGTTCTCAGGCTAAATTTAATCTCAGAAGATAATTAGTAATTAGACATGGTGGATTAAATCAATATGTTTTAAGATAACACTTTTAAATAATTATGATTTATCTGCATAAATGTCCATATTTAAACATTTTACATTATTTTAATGTGCCTTTTTCCAGTAATTGAACCTTTCATTAACACATTTCTTTTCTATCATACAATAATATAAATGTCTTTTGTTGTTGGCTTGGTACTGAAAGTCAGTAGTTTCACAAAGAACACATTTTATGTGTTTTTGTGGCTTTAATTCCTTTTTAAACATGCTTTGGCCACTTTGGGATTAGTATTTCAAATGTTTAAACTGTGTCTACATTTGGAAAACACACAAAACTACACCACCGTTACCAATCCGGCATTTAGGCATTGGAGCTCCATTTGCTGTCAGCAACAGAAATTAACAATGAAATGCTATAAATGCTATGCTAATAGAGCTGTGTGTTCATTGTGAGCACAATTTGATAGCAGGACGAGACAGATGATGGTTTATGAACATAAAACTGCACAGAAGAAGTCAGGATTTTTACCTGTGATGCAACAATCCAGGAAAAATATTAATGGAGCATTTTTGAGTACTCACCGGAGAAGATGACTTTGGATTAATGAAACATGAATGAGGAAAAATACAACTCCAGGTATGTTATGGATGAGGGGACAACAATTTAACATGGTTAATGTCTCAAAAGTCTCAAAGTGAATTTTGCATTATATGTGCTCTTTAAGTAGTCTGTGTCTTAGTACAGTTTAGTTGTGTTATAATTTTCTTTTCATTCCAGATGCCCTTGCGGTTAAATTTTTTATTTTTTTTTAATGGTGACTATAAATTGCACTTGCGTCAACCCTGTGACTAGCTGACCTCCAACTGAAAATCAAAAGTTACAAAATATCTCCATACAGCAAGTACAGCAAACAATTGTAATACGTCTTGCTATGTTCTAGCTCATTCCTCTGTGGCAGGCTGCTCCTGTCTCCCCACTGACCATGATGAATGCACAACATGGAACACACTAATGCGCATCTTTCTTCACTCTGTCAAGTTAAACAAACAAGATCGGACCAAAACCAATGGTCATTTTACTACCACTGGTCTGCCAATCCTCGCTATGGGAATCCCACAGAGCCCAAACATGGCATCAGAAATACTGTTAGATAACACTTGACCATTAGGCTTCATTATGGCAAAATTCTACTATAGAGGCCTGTTAGTGCGTAGAAAGTGAATAGGAGTAGTAGAGGTGTCTACAGCCCAAGCACCAGGTGTTTAAAGTGTAGAGGCGCCTGACATCCCGGTGACATCCACGTCTGAAATCAAACTAATTAGAAGATTTGATTTTTTTTTCTTATCTTTGGGCAAGTAGAATGAGGATTATATAGCTACTTCTGTCATTTATGTATTGTATTGTGCTACTATTATGACAGTTTATATTGAAAGTGAAACTGAATATGAAATGACAACTAATGTGTAGTGGCTATTCTGAAATAAAAGAAAACAAATATCAAATAAAGGATTAGCAAGATAAAAACATGGCACAGTGGCTGGCAATATCAGCTCACAGCAAGAAGGGGCTTGCACGGGCCAGTGGGTGGGTCATTTTTGCTCCCTTAACCAAAACCATGCACAAGGACAGGGATAAACTGTATTTTTAAAAAAGAACAAAATAAGTCAACATAACATCTATACATTAAAAGAAACAGACAGGTTAGTTTACTGCCGTTCTAATTATATATGTAACAACACAGGCTCATTCAGAATGTTTTGTTTCTGCTTTAAACCTTTCCCTCAGGTACAGTGTGTCAGATTTGCACACATGCCAAAGGATCTCACCATGACTCCAGTGTGATTGATTATAGCACCGTGGTATGTCAGCCCCATGTGCTTCTAGTCTGTGATATCTGCCACAATACAAGCCACTGTAATGTTGTCAGCTAACACTACTCAGGAAGAAATTACGCCATGAATTAAGGCTGTGCAACAAATCAGACAGTTTGCAGATTGCATGATCAGATTGGGCTCAAATTTTAGAATAGTGAATGGGATTTACAGTAAATGGCACTGATAGTAAAAGATTGTATCGTCTATGTTCACAGGTCTGAATATTAAAAACAGCATCTGTTTGTCTTTAATAGGAGAAAATACAATCTACCTTGAAAATTGGAAGAAGTTTGTGCTATAAATTTTGTTTAAACTGCGGGTACACTGGTACACACACACACACACGCACACACACACATATATTATAAGCAGCTCTTGAGGTCAAAATAAGTCCACTGTGTACTGTCTCCATCTAATTAAAATGTTTTAAAGGGCCCATACTACATTATTTACTGATCTATGTTATAATGTTGTTTCCTCATCAAAAACATACCCAAAGTTGTGTTTTGTTCCATTCACATATGTTTAACACACAAACCCTGCATATTTAGACTGGTAGAGTTTCTGTTGTCTGCTGTTCTGTTATGTTTTTAATGAGGTAACAACTTTATAACCTGGCTTAAAGCTCACAAGAGTCAATTTTGCGTAATATAGGACCTTTAAGCAAAAATCAGGCACTGCACCTTTAAAAACATCTGCTAAATCACCTTGCAACTGGTTCACATGTCATTTAATTATACAATATGACATTTTATCTACTTAACAATACTCTGTGGTTTCCTCTGTATCCCTCATTTGCATATTGATCTGCTGATAACCAACTGGGCAACTGTGATATTTAAGACCACAACAATTAAACCAACCAAAGTACACAGTTTAAATGCAAATGCCGCTTTTACTTACCGTCAACCCATTTAACTCCAGATATTAAATTATAAATCCATGCGATGATTCTGTTCCTTTCTGTTATGGTGTGAATTCCACCTAACCTCGCCCATAATTTCTCCTAAACAGGTCGTAAATGCTAAATATTTATTATATTAATCCAGTCTGGCTCCAAATGAATTACAAATCAATATTAAATGTGTTTAAATATCCTTTATTAGATGCGTGCGATTGGCTCCTCTAGATTGTTATTGTCTTGCGTTTTATTAAGCCTTGTGTACGTAGCGCGCCTGTTTAATTTCTGTATCTGTCCGCGCAGTTGCTGTTTTTATTACTATTAATTTACTACTGGGCTTTTGTCTGCGTGGTCACTTGCATTTATGGAGTAATAAGAGAATGTGTTTAATGCAGCCTGCTTGGAGTGGCCGTACCAATTGTGCGCATGAATCAAAACAGTTGATTAAACCGCGCTGTCCCCGGCTTTTAAGTGTGCTTAATTTCACTCCATCTATAAATAAAGTCATTATTTTGTTAGGCGCGCTGTCTAAATGGACGCTCATATGTTTGGGTTCGCTTGACAATAGGCTGAGTTTGGTGTTTTGATTTTTGATTTTGAACCTTATATTTTTTTGGGACAAATTTACCATATAAATCTTATGACGTAAAGTGCAAATGGCAGGTTTGGCATCTTGTTTCACTAAAATGTAGTTAACATTGCTTTACAGATTTTGCTAAAACATGGTCGACCTATTCATACCAGGGTAAAAAAAAACATTGCAACATTGTTATGAATGCCATAAAAATGCCTAGATGAACACTGAGTGGTATCTTCTGTCATATTTCAAAGGACTCAGATTTAAAGCTACCATTTGTACTTAGACTGGCCCTGTTGTATTCTCACATACCACCACTAGATGCTATCTACGTTACTGCTGTCTGATAGTTTGCCAGTTTTAGCCTGACAGAAGGAGACCAGAGAGCACAGGTGAGCCTGAACAAAGGCCCAGTTAGGGGAGAGGGGGAATAGGTTTCACTTCTGCCTTCTACTGGTAAAAATAAATCAACTAAACTTACAGATTTTTTAATAACTGCACTGAAACAGCAAAGGATCATGGTAAGTGTAGTCCCCTCTGCCTTTTCAGCTTGTAATTCTATATATTGTGACAGCTCTCAATATTACTGTGTTACTTCTGTTGATACAATAACATGATATTTTGATTATTGGTACATCCCTATTGAACTTGCCTGTTTTGCATTATATATTAGTCGTATATTGCATTTTATAGAATTTTTATCTGCCCTCCACGTCAGTTTCAAACTATGGCCCATTTTTAATTTTGAGACATGAACCCTACCCATTATATGACTGTATTGAGCTCCTATGCCTCCACTGGTTAATCCACATCTATATCCACTACAGTTGCATTTCTATAAGATTTTGCCAATATGTTTATTTCAACAAAGCTGAAATGATCAAAGAAGTGTTTTGGAAGCTTATTTGTTGGTGAGGACTTATCTGCAGATTGTTGTGGTCGGTCTTGGGGGTATTATGCAATGCAAACTCCTTACAAAGAGACAACAGTGAAGTCTCCAGACTGTAAGTGCGTGGGAGGGCTTATCCCAGACCCGATGCCAGCTCCCGCACTTGAGGACGTCTAAAGCTTTATTTCTAATCTGCATTGTCTTCTCATGCAGTTGTGGGACAGCAAGCATATATACAATACTTTTGAATTAGTAATATTTGTGTCAGTTAGTAAAATGCGTTTGTTAAAATTTTAGATTCAAGTGTAGTTTTGTTTTAAATATTTTCTAACTGCCAAATGAAATCTTAGCAACATGATATGAACTTTTTGGGTGAGAGTTGGTTGCAAGTACCTACCTTTTACATTGAGAGCAGATGGGACACGAGTTTTCTGTGTCTGGTCTTTCTGTTTGGGGTTTGCCTGTTCTCCTCATCTCTGGCTCGGTATCCTCTGGGTGAGTATCCTCTGGGTGAGTATCCTCTGGGTGAGTATCCTCTGGGTCCTCTGGTTTCCCCCAATAACAAACTGCCAAAAAAAAAAAGTCAAATGTCAAAAAAGAGTCAAAATGTCAGTAGTTTTGACCATTAGGATTTGTAATAATAAAAATAACTTCATTAACCAAAAGTAAAATACTGCATTGGGTCAAAATGAAATACTGCATCGGGTTCGAGGAGAACTTGAGGAAAACACAGACGCGCTTTGGGTTCAAAGTTTGGTTCAAAGACTCTTGGACCATTACTTTGAACTTTATAATAATAATCTTTATTTATATAGCACCTTTAAACAACAGAGTTTACATAATGCTTCACAGCAGAACAAAAAACACAACACACAGCCAACAGATAAAATACATACAAACTTTAACTATTGCATTATACAAGCAACAGTAGCTCAGTTGGTAGAGTGTTTGTCCACTGGTCTGAAAGTTGCCGGTTTGAATCCTGCTCTCAACATAAACGTCATTGTTTGAGCGGTCAGATCCACTGACCCAGAGGTTGGCAGTGTGATTCCAGCTCCCACAGATGAATGCTGTCGTTGTGTCCTTGGGCAAGACACTTAACCCACCTCATCCCCGGTGTCTGTGTACACTGGTGTATGAATGTGTGTGTGAATGAGTGAGTGGTTCCTTGATGTCCTTGATGCTTTGAGTGCCTAGAAGGTGGAAAAGCGCTATATAAAAATGTGACCGCTTACCATTTTACCATTTACACTTTAACTGTGTAATCCTTCAGTCTTCCATAGTAAAAGAAAAATTTAATTCTATCAACTGGGCAAAAGTTTTAGAGTGAAGACATTTCTCATCCAGAACAGAAGAAGCCGCTTGGAACTTCTTCAGTTTAAAACTTTTTATCCAGTTGACAGAATAGATTTTTCTTTTGCTATTACACTTTAACTTGAGTACTATTATTTTGAAGTTACAGTACAATCTTTGGTTTCTCTACCCTCTCTGCATACAAGCATTGCCCAGTCCACTTCCAATTTTTGCTCGCTTAAAAAGGACCTTATCTTAAACACGCCTTACCCCCAAAAATCACCCATTTTTTAGGTCCACCTTGCCCACAGTGTACACATCCAAATGACTGTCCATAATCACACAAGCTACCAACCAGAGCACCCTGAACGCACCGTAATGACAAAATAATGGCTTCACGGATGGCGGATTTCTACTTAACATTTTTCCTGGTCTCAATGGGCTCAAGTCGAAATCAACCTAGACCAAGGACCCCAATGAGAGAGTTGATCTAGAAGAGGTTAAAAAAAAGAGTAGTGAATGTAATAGCCACAATGTCGCTATTAAGGCTAACAGCTCCGGTCTACTTCAAGGTGGTCATTTAGCGGCGCTGCTCACTCAGGCTAATCAATGGTTGGAGCGGCAGTCAAGCATTAAATAAAAAAGAGGCTAGAGATGAGGTGCTTCTGATTGGGGTTAATTGGATGTAATTGGAATTTATACTGTACAGCGGACGACTCATTAAGAACACATTGAAAAATAATGTGCCCACAGCTTAGGTCATTTAACCATTTTTGCATTTGGAAAGAAGAAAGAGGTAGGACAAAGGGAGTGGGTAAATACAGTGAACCTTGTGCACACGAGGTGAATGTGGATTTAATGTAGGAATTGGATGGAACGCTTGTGGAATGGTTGTTGTTTTAGTCACCGTTCTATCAAAAATGAAATGGTTTATGAATATTTGATTTATTTATTGGCGTACGATTGTGTTTGTGCAAAAGTCACCTATGTAAGTCAAACCTGCACTCGAATAGGTGTGTTAAAGATGAAAATGTTTCCACGCAAGCTTGTTTAAATGAAATAAAAAAATCAAATAAATAAAAATAAAACTGTATTTATCAAAACAAAAAAATTGAAAAAGTATTTATAGAGGGAATAACAATATATTGGCTTTTTTTTTTTTTTTTGCTTCAAATTTTTTGTCACCACAGAAAATTTTGTGGTAACTAGAAGTAGAATTCAGATGCCATTCCAGTCCAACTAGCCACATTTGTGAACTAACTGGAGTGTCTTTCCCTGGGACACAACAACACAATGCACTTAGGCAAGAATCAAACCAGTTACTCTCTGGTTCAAAGACAAATGCTTAACCTACTTAACCATTGTACCCTCCAAAGAACTAATACATATGTTGTGATGAAATTAGTCTTGGAAGAAAAAAAAAGTACTTATTACTAGCCACTTCTGATTCAAATTTCAAAATATTTCCATATTCAGCAAACAGATTCTGCATAATTTCCTTTTCAAATCTCAAATTCCTGAAGAGCCACATCTAATATTTCCTTGCATCTGCTCTGCTCCCTCTTTGGCCCTATCCTCTCCAGCAGCACCGGCAGCAGAGGCACCCCGAGACCAGCTCAGACGAACGCATCCCTCCACTAATCCGTTTGATGTAAGTGAATTTCGCTTCTAATTCACGCGCTTGTGCACTGTATAACAAGCCCAAATAGGCACGCCGCATTCCGATAAATTCTGCAAAAGAGAGAGAGAAAGAAAAAGGGAGGGGAGGAGAGAGAGAGACAAATACGAAGCCCGTTTTATCAGCCTACTGGCACCATTTAGCCCGCAAAAAATGAGCGGGCGGTTGCTTGGGGAATACTGCTCACCAACTCCGGCGCAGTATCAGCTCCCCTCACATGCTGCAAGCTCCGTGCCCGGGAACTATCGCCATTGTCCAGTTTGATAGGCCGAATCAAACTGATTTACTGCGAATCCATCTGAGCTTTGATAAATCTATTACACTTTCATTCGGCTGATTTCATTAACGTGAATAAAACCAGCGATGCTTTCTGCATAACTGCCTTTTAATGGCTTGGCCCTGTCACCTGCCTCCGTATTAATCCCACTGACTTATTGCTCCGCAGAGGGAATGAGTAATGGGTATTTGAATGTGATCAGGACAGTACAATGCAATTAAGGGAGCCGCACTGTTCCCTGCCTTTAATCCCGAACTAATTTGAATTGCGGTTTGATAGCACTGTGAATCCTGCATAATTATGTAGGGTGCATATTAAACTCTGTGACAAACCAAAAGAGGGGGACTTTAACTAGCCCCAAAGCCGAGGTGAGCTGGAGAGAGGGGAGTGAGAGGAGGAAAGGAGGAGGAGGAGGAGAGTAAGGGAGGAAGAGGTCTCAATTACGGGCGTCCAGGCGGTGACAGGTGCAAGCGGAGAGAGAGAGAGAGGGAGAGGGAGGAGGGGTGACACTGACGGATCAAGCGCTGGCCGTTCTCAACCTCAACAATTATGTACAAGTGTCAGATGGAGAGGAGAGGTGAGGTGAGGGGAGGAGGGAGGAGAGGTGAAGGGAGGGGAAAGAAAGGGGGGATGGAGGAGGAGAAGGTTCGGTTCGGGCAGAGGGCTGCATGGGCACACTGCTGTCATTCAGTCTGTCTATAGGCTTTGAAAATATATGGTGCTCGGTCAATAACTTCATTTTTAGATAACTGAAAATGCAAATATATCATAAGCAAAGTCGGTAGATTAACATTAAAGGTGCACTATGTAACTTCTGGTGGAGGGTCCGTTTTGCCTGGAATGTTTCACAGTATGGCATTAAAGTTACCTGTCCCCAAGGAGACAAACAAAGGACACCAATTAAATGTCAGATCTATGGATACAAAGGGATTCTTGTTTTTCAGTGTATTAACCCACCCACAATGAAAAAGTAAGATGTCAGTTTAATACCATATTGTGGAACATTCCAGGCAATTACAGTAATGACATCTCCATGGAGACAAGCAGGTAGCACAGAGTGCACTTTTAATATAGAATTAATAATAATAATTAATAATTTACCTGAAAATAGACAATTACTACAGGAACAATGTTTGCATTAGTAATGGCCAAAGTGAGTAACCATTAATCACTGGGATGTGGGCTCTGTACCTAAATCAGCTTCAAATGATTTCTCCATGTGAATTTTGGATATGATCAATTTGACAACAAGACAACATGTACTCAAAGAGTATGCAAACCTCTTACAGTAGGTTTTAGGAAATCCCTCCTTATAAGTAGACTTTATTCAAGTCCTAAAGTGATTTGGACAGTGTGTGAGCAGTGGCCCCTGTGCAGAACAAGCTGAGAATGACTCACATAGATGTGTCTCTGTGATGCCAGCTCTGGAGTGTGCTCTGTTGGGTACATTTCACACTCTCATCTCCTCACTGCTCAGCTCGTGTACTTCACACAAGATTGAACCCAGAGCCAGACAGGGCAGAAGACACCAGCAGCGAGGGGCTGCTGACTAAATGAAGCCATTGTGACTGAAAATCCTCCTTTAATAAGGTTCATGCTGTCTACAACTTCATCATTTTCCCCTGAATGATAATTACTTTATTCAATCATGTTCAAGGTTTTAGTGAAAGCTAGCATTGATTGATTAACTTCAATTACCATGCTTGCATTTGCATAGATAAAAACTGCTTTTCAATTTGTGAGTGGCACGCGGGTGGAAACCCTGCCTTCATATTTGCATTTCAATGTGAACGGTGAGGGATAAAGGTGGGAGCGGGGTCTGATCACTGCTAAGCCCTTTCTGGTCGGCTGCTCCAGCGTAGCTTTTGTTCATAAACACCCTTTGTTATGATGTTGCTGTGGGCGCACACGCAGAGAGCCAGCAGAGGCCTGTCTGCAGCCAGCCCAGACGCCTCTGCTGGGGCTGGGGATTAGACTGTGGAGCTCTGCACCTCAGGGCAGAGGGAGGGGAGACCTGCCTTAGTACAGGCTATGAGTTCATCAGTACTGTGTACAGACAGGTAGAAGGATGGGGCGTGTGCTGGTACTTCAATAGTAACAAGAGATTTAGGGAGTACGTCACACCTGCCAGGTTTGGGCCACTTGTGTTGTTCTAGCTATGACTTCACAACTGTGTGCCTATATTCCAATTCAATCTACAAATCTATCTCAAATGTTGCCAATCCCATCTTGTGCCATCCACATAATTCCCCCCTTTCCGTTTTATTTCCTGCTTTCCTCCCATCTCACCTGCAGAAGCAAAACCACCAGCCTCCTCAGCCTCTCTATCTTCTCTCCACCACCAGTGTCCATCATTGTATTTCCTTATCGTCTCTATCTGGGCTTAAGTGTCTTCCCGCTCCATATATAGCAATACATAAAACTTGTTTGGACACTTATTATGTTACAATTTTCATGTAACATAAAAAAACAACAATCCAACAAAAAAGTTTCGTATACACTTTTTGTGACTATATACTGTACATTTTTAAGAGCATAAAGGAAGATTTTACTCATTCACAAATATGTACAACTTTTTAGTGGTATAAGAATGTAACAATTATTATCTATATTTTCAACAAATTATTTCTATTTTCAATCAAACTCAGTCAAAGTGAGACTTATAGTTAGACGTCTTAATCCAGTCAGTGCTGTCTATGGAGAGATTGCCCAGTCTATAGGACCATACACTATGCTGCATATGTAGAGGCTGAACTAATGAAGACAAGTAGAGCAGGAGCCATAGGGACATAATTGCCATCATCACAGGTCCATATCAATCATGATTAAAGTGAACCACAATAAACATTACCACTCTACCTGACACGTCATTTTTATTCTATGTCAAATACCAGAGTAAAAAGATGACGTTTTTGGTTCATGAACTGAAAAATGCATATTCAACATACTCTACTGAAATATTAATGATTTGTGACAAGTTATAGTTTGTCATAATGATACGAACTTTAAAAATGCATCAACGTATAAAAAAAGTGTCACGTGAAAATGTTCTGATTGATTCTATGCTTGTTTTGAAAAATTTAGAATGTAGTGAGACGGGGGAGGAGCTTGTCCGGGATCCAGAACACGCACTTCTTCAATACTTTATGAAGATGTGAGTCTGGACACCGCTGCATCTCGCCGCTTTTAGATGAGCGTGATTGACAGGTGGATTAGCCAATCAAGGAAATGCATGGTCCGTCCGTATCAAAAACAAAAAAAAATATCAAAGGGGACTGAAAAACATCACGGATTTCTGGAGAATCAATGAGCAAAGCACTAAACTAAACTGTGTTAATATGAAAAGAGAGAAATTTCATTTTATTCAAACTGATGGGTGACCAATGAGCTCCTTCGTTTGCGTCACTGAAATAAACTAATCTGACTGCACAGCCGTGTTTGAGCCTGGCTGGAGCGCTGACGTCTCTCTATATAAAAAATACAGAGATAACCACAATCTTATCTTTTTTTATATACAAAATATGTAAAAAAATATATCAATATAGAATGGTAATAAGGAGACTGCCTTCTGATTGGCTGTATGGGTATCCAAAGGCCTGTGAGTGAATTTACCTAATATTAACATATCTGTGTCTGTTTAATTCAATGGATTACAAAAATCTGGGGTTAATAACTACATCTTAATTAGTCTTAATAAAGCATGAAGAAAGATATAATTCATAATGAGTTAATTCTTTGTTCATGCTTTATAAAGACAAATTAAGATATTATTATACAGTGTTACCAAATCTTATAATTGTGTTATGAAATGATCCAAAATGCAAAAAAAAAAGTTTGATTTGAATATATAAAAAGTACAAAGGCAATTACCATATATACCTTTATAGAGGGTTTGTCTTCTCACTATGACACGAGACCAAAAGAATCGCTTGAACTCTGTATTATATTTGCTACACATTCAGAGCCCTACATTTCCTTTTCCTGACAAGCACATTCCTCTAACTTTAAGTGATAATGAAAAAACCAACAGATACTCATAATTGCGTCATTGTAATTGGATGGCATGTAAGTGTGAAGAAAGTCCATACCCACTTGATCACTGCCATGAGCTAAAATAAAAAATAATGAGCCAAGGTGCTTTTGCATGTAACGTATAGAATCTCCAATTTAGAACAGTACACCTCACCGTATCGCACGCGGATTCACAGCTGTGCCACTTATGCACCAGTATTGGGATTACTGTCACCTTTGTCTGCATATTTTCCTTTGATTAATGTCACCCAAATGCTGTGTCTTCCATTTGAGGAGCCGGTAAATTTGCATGATTTTTTGTACATGGTGCAAATTTGGGGATAAATTAGTGAGTGGAGCCATCTTTGTTGGCGTGGCACTGAGTGATTTTTACTCAAAGGGAGGAAGAAGAGGAGGTCTGGGAGCATTACACCTGTGAGCTATGCTAATCATTATACAACGGTAATGGTCTTATTTACCTTCAGAGAAAAAGCACAAATTAGCATCAAGGAGAAGTCAAATGAGTGTAATATTATTCTCCGAGCAGACTGCAAGTATGTCAAATGCAAATTCCATATGTTGCAATGTTTTTTTAATCAACTTCTCATGATAAATTCCGGAAATTGTTTGTAATTGGTGACATAATTTTAAAGGAAAAAAGCACAAGGTTGAGGCGGCTAATAAACACTTTGACATAAATATTGTAAAGATTAGAAAGGAAAAGCATTATACTATGGTGCAATACCACACACGTAGCTAGTTCTATAATAGCAGTTGTCAAAGAATAATTGTCCATAGCCATTGATTCAGAGTAGACAAAATAGTTATTCCATGGATCCAAATGTAATGTGTTTGATAAATGTTCTAATAAATGCATATATTTTTACATATTGTCTGTTTGGTTGGTTTTAATCAGACTTAACTTTGCAAGTTATTAGAGGTCAGGTTATCAGTTTTTGTTGTAAAGTGGAGTTAGGTGAAAATAAAACTACATTTTAAAGAGGAATTTGTGTATTTAGCCGTTTTGGGAGATATTTGAGCGAATTCATGGCAAAGTCAGTGTCTGTTTTCTTCACATAAACCTGCGACTTTACATCCAAGAGTACATGAGTTAGTACTCCTCTCACACGTGTCTATTTGTTATCGGCCGCTCCACTGCGTTGAGCATCAGTACATCTTTAAACATATTCCCGCTCTCTAGCTCTCTGCCTCTGCCTCGGAGGGGAATTCCCAGATGGTGCTATGATTAGGTAGTTCACACAGCACTGTTTAGAGAGGAGCATCTGGAAACACAGGTTGAATTAACACCACTGGGTCCCTCATTTTCTCTAAATGAGTGTCATTCAATTAATGTAATTATTAGGCATGCAAAACCCAAAGCCTAATAGATTCTTATTATCCTGTCATTATGGTCTCCTACACACAAGTGCTAGCATACGCACACGATACAGCCCCCAGCGCCCGTATATGCCTTCAGCTTAACCCACGGACAAGTTTGGCTCCACAACTTGACGAACTTTAAATGATCTCATTAGCATGCAGCTTTCTACTGAGTTGGAAATGTTCTTATTTCTGGTCCTTTTTGGATGCAGAGCCCCGCTGCTTTTCATGTAATCAGTCACTGATTTAGAGCCGAACACCAGCGGAATGAAATTAACTATCATGTAGGACGGCAGCAAGTGACACTCAGGTACGGAGCAGCGCAGTAATTACATCTGTGCTAAAATACAGGAGCCGGAGGGCCAGCCGCGCCAACAAACACTCACACGGGATTAAGCAGAGGGAGACGGGCTGTGTGGGGCTTGATGGAAGCTGTCATTTATCAGTGCATTGTAATGGCCTGTGGAAAAAAAATAAACATAAAATTTGTCCATAATGGGATTTCTATAAACTGTCTATAATCTAAACAAGAAAGTTCTACAGGTGCCAGAAACAGTGGTCATTTCGGTTATCCATTCCGTGACCCAGAATTACCCGTTTTGCTTTCTCCTTCAACAAAGTGTTTCTTGCAGCATAATAAATAAATAAGTACATTGGGGGATCCCAATGTACTTATTTATTTATTATGCTCACCTGGTAAAGCTTTTCCCATATACTTGATCCCACGTTGGTTTGGAGAAGGTGCCTGTCAAATTCTACCAAATTCTACCCACCTGTAAATAGAATGACACAAGAATGAATATAACATATACAAATATATAAAACATCACATGACATAAGTGCACAATTGCTGTGATCCAACTAAAAGCTGGGAGCTTGAAATTTCAAGAAATGGTCAAAATCTTGACTTTATCTGTCTTATCTTTTTGGTGATATGGAAGACCTTTTACACCAGATGCCCTTCCTATCACAATTCTAGAATGTGATGATGTCATAGGTGGGGAGCCGGAGACAGTTTTCCCTATTAATTACACTGTATTTTGCCATGAAATCAAATTTAATCTAAAGATTTTAGTTATGAAGGATTTTCCATCTCTCATGTTCACTCACTTATCACTGCCAAGAGCTCTGACTGACTGCAGACTCTCTTAGAGGTAGGACCACACTTCAACTAGCTATTTTGAGCAATTTCCTTTAATACTAAAATAGAATCTATAAAGGTAACTACAGTACGACTACTAGACTGACGGGTGGTAAGAACCTCTTTGACACCGGCAGATAGGAGATGAACGCGACAGCCCTGAAATTGACTGCATCAATGAGAAAAGTGTCACATTAGACCCACTTGGCCATATCTGGGACTCCCGCGGCTACTTCTGCTACATTTGTTGCAAACAAAAAGGAGGGAATTTGAAGACGTCGCTGTCACTGACATCATGGACAGGCAGAATGGTCTCCATGTCAGGTCCTCATCACCCCCACCCCTCACCCTCCCCTATCTGCACCGATCTCCCTCACCCCGACCCTCCAGAGCCCCCCGCCGACCGGAAGGAGCCCTCACCGATGTGGAGTGGCCCCCGCTGGGATAGCTGAGCCACTGGATGGGGGTGGTGGGTGGAGGATGGGGGGTAGTTGAACACACAGTCCCTCCCCCCCCCTCTGTGTATGTTTATGTGTGCGCTAGTCATTTGTCTCCATATTGGCCTCTCCTGGTTCAAGCCGCTGTCAATAAGAGACTGCAGACAGTCGCGGTCGCTTAAGAGGAAAGACAGGCGTTATAGGGGGAATAAGGATTTTGATGCATATCACCTGGCAATGTTTTTATTTTCTCCCAGACTTCTCTCAGACGCTTCCTCCAGCTCCTCCAGTGGGACCCCAAGGCGTTCCCAGGCCAGCCAAGAGACATAGTCCCTCCAGCGTGTCCCGGGTCATGACCGGGCTTTAATTGTGAATAGCTATTATTCCATGATTATGTCTCATCACTTGGCTCAGGTGGTACCCTGGCTGTCTTAAAAGGTGGAAGTTTCCACTCCAAACCCACCTCTAATTAATTAGGGCAAGAAACTTTACCCATCTGTCCTGTGTGAATGATTTGTGGTGGTCAGAGAGAGCCTTGGTGCATGCTAGATTATGTTTATTCAAAGCCTGAACCCAGATAACTAGAGTTCAGCGAGATTTCAATTTTTCCATTTCTGATCTCAAAACTACACTGCTAGAATGAATCACTAGAGGTCACTACACTAGGCAACTAACAAACACATTTTTATATTATTGTTAGTACATTATATTCCAGTGCACTGATTATAGTTAATGCATTGTCTCCATACAATTGCAGGACAGGGTTGGTAAAATAACTGCACAACATACTAATGCAAGTACAACATTTACATATTACCTTCGACAGCTAACACAAGTATGTTTTTCCATGTTTTCTTCCAATGCTGTCAGTAGCCGTATGAACATCTAAACCAACCTACTACCTTGTACATACAGAAAACATGCTTAGATCCCCAAAGCAACTAGAACACACTTATTTCTCGTGTTACAATCCATCTCTCCCCTCTGCTTCTCACCTGAGCACTCCAGAACCCCCCTCTGAGAAGACCCCAGATCGGGCGTCTCGCAATGCAAACACCGTCGCAACTTCATTCACTTGGAAGAGATACCAATTTCTCCTCGGCAAGATATATCAGGCCCGCTAAACAAAGCAAACAACGGCATCGAATTCTGATAGCACTAAGCCTCCAATTTGATCCTCCCCCTTGGAAAAGACAGACACCGGCAGCTTCGAATATATTCTCGGTCCAAACGCGGGCGGCATTGTGTTATCATGAGAGTGTTTACCTAGTGAATCTACATATGGCTATCTAATATCTTTGTGCCATTGAGCAGGTTGGGGGCTCGACTCCCAGGGGTGTCAGGGGTGGGATTATGCATGGCGGGGGTTGAACTATTGGCCCCGTGTGATTGAAAGACCCGCGCCGGCTTAGGGCCTGTTTATTGTACATTTGCATTGCTCAGTTTTTCCGAGACACTGCTGAGAACTATCAGTATCCAGGCAGCTCATATCTGCAGCGCTGTAATTCAGTTTCCTCTATAGGTCTATTTCAGGCCGCGGAAGACTTTGAAGGGTTAATATGTAAAAAAAAAAAATCTTTATCGATTTCGACCAGCAACAGTGGTTAGTGTGCTATCTTAAAAAGTGAATCTGGAAGGGCGGTGTTGGTCACGTGTCAAAGAACTGACCATATAACGAGGTTTGACCCCCAATTTAGAAACCCTGCCCCACAGTGAAACCAAATCATAGTGTTTTAAATCTATAGCATAAATGTTTTAAAGACCTATTTTGAATCTTTGTTTTGCTGTTAAGTTTTGTGCTGATAATATGAAAAACGTCTGAAATCTCATGTTATTAATACACAGTTGTTCAATGGCGCATATCACCTGCATGGTTCCATGAAAACAGAAACTTAAAACCACACTTTGGAACACTCTCCATGGAGATAGATAAGTTTTATGCCACTGTGGAAGATTATAGCCAAACACTGCCATGGAAACAAGCAGGAGGAAGTTCTTTTCCAGGTTCAGCAAGAGTCAGGTTTGTGGAGATGCAAGCCCACTCGCAGTAAGGATGCGTGTTTTTTTCAAAATTTCAGTGCAATAACAACACAACCAAAATAAAAAAAAAAAAAATTAACTTTTAACCAAAAAATAGACGAAAATAAAATGTGGCTTTAAGTAATTAATTGAATTGCTATTGGGCCAACTATATTCTTGACAAATATGAAAATTAAGTGTTCTATTTATCTGAAGATCTGATGCGTGAACGTGAAGAAGAAAACTGCCAGAGATGAAGAATTGGACAATATTTCTGTGACATAATGGCCTCCCAGTATTGAAGTTCCTATTGACCTTGAATGCCTGTTCTTTTCTTGTCCCTCTTACTCCTCCATTCCTCCACGAGAACGCCTGTAGTCACAAGACATCCGCCTCTCCTCAAGCAATCATTTACTGTGATTGAGCGGGAAATGCATTGATCAATACCCATCTGCAGACCTCTTATGGTGCGCCCAAACAAACCTGCAAATTCCCGCCAATATTTACACTGGCATTCAGCATCAAATATCAAAACACTTGTCGTTAATTTGAACTAATGGCTGACAGTTAATTCTTCAACTTTTGGGGCATATAGTCCTCGTTTGTCAGTCAGTGCTTTCTTCGCAGATAGGGAGCAAATCTATTAAAGAAAAGATAATTACATTTGGAATCTATGGCCTAAAGTGGTCAACTATGCAATTTCACTAATTCATTCTGGTGAAGGGTTGACCTTAAGGGATGTAATTGCACACACCTGAGTTACACGGGAGGAGAGAGGTCCGCCGAGCATTTACTGTTGAAGAAGGTGTAATTAGCAGAAAACAATTAGCCCGGTTGTCGCGGCTACGTTGAGAGGCTCTTATTGAGATTTCTGTATTTAAACAAACAGCGTCTCAAGCTGGTTTTACTCCACTGAGGTGCCAGGCCAACGCATGAGCATATTTTGATTAAGGAACTGTCTAAAATGTTTGCAAAAAGATTATAGGTCGAGATGTATCAATGTTTCAAAATCTAACAGTATACAAAATGCAAAAAAATATTCTTGTGAAATGCCCCGTCAAGTTTTTAGTGCAAGTTTGGGCTGTTGTTGCAAATCAGTTATTGAAATAATCATCAACTAATTTAGGTTTTATGACTCAAACAAAGCAGTAAATAAATGAATCAAATGGCATAGTTTGTACATGTACAGTTTGTTGTTGTTTTTTTAAAGCTATTTTGTCTGTAAATATACTCAGGACATCTTTAAGTGGCAATACTTAAGATTCATCTGGGTCAAATTTAGTAAAAATCTCTAAATCATGGGCCTTTTGCAATTCAACAACTAATCAGTTAATCAAAAGAATAAACGCTAGATTCATTGATTAGCAAAAATGATCATTCGCTGCAGCCCTAGTGTGTGATATGGATCATTCAAAAGAAAAAAGTGTCAAGAAACTATACTTTTTTACCACTGCAACAAAGCAATCCATCTGCATGTATGGGTGATGTTTTGAACAGTGCCCCCTGTTTCAAAGAAATGTCTCCTATGGGAAACCAATAAAATAAACTAACTGAACATGTAGAAGAGTTAGAATGTTCTTTTTGAGATTGGACATAACCGCATGGCGTAAATACATCCCCAGTACCATCAACCTAACACTTATCTAAACTACAAATATGGGACACTATTGCCATTTGTGTTGTGCAAACAAAGTACTGGCTTGATGTGCAACCGTGGAATCACCGTGGAAAAAAACTAAACAAAAACATAGGCCTACTCCTGCTTTGTAATATTTTCAGTTGCTTATTTTCATTGACCCATCATCTATATGAAGCTTAAGTGCTGGACTGTGACAGGCCAGATAAGAATCATCCCGTCTTTGTTGAGAGTCCTGTTTATATACGAAGTGTCACAGTGCACTGTAGTAGAACCAGGAAGTACGAGCACTTAAGTCCTGTGCTCAGGTCTCTGCACTGGCTCCTGTGGCTCAAAGAATAGACTTTAAAGCAGCTCTGCTTTTGTACAAGTTTCTCCATGGCCTAGCACCAAAGTACATCTCCAACATGTTAGTGCCATATGAACCATCTCACACTCTGAGGACTTCAGGGACCGGCCTCCTGCTGGAGCCCAGAGTCAGGACTGAACATGGGGAATCAGTTTTCATCAGTTTTATGCAGCTGAAACCTGGAACAGTCTCTTGAAGATGTGAGACAGGCCTCTACTTTGACAATGTTTAAATCCAGGCTCAAAACGGTTCTGTTTAGCTGTGCATATGACTGAAAGGTTTTTATTCTGCACTCTTCTCTTTTAATGTTAATTTTATGATGATTATTTATGTTTTGATTTGTTTGTATTGTGATTTTAATGTCTTTCTTATTCTGTAAAGAACTTTGAATTACTTGTATGAATTGTGCTGTACAAATAAACTTGCCTTGCCTAGTACAAGGGATCAACCTAACAAAAAAATCAAATTACTAATTACCAAACATCTACTCATCTAATTTAGTATAAAGACAAAGTTGAGTTTCTACTTTTTACATAAACAAGACCTACGTTGTCTTCACTAATGCCAATCAAAAAGTATATAGCAATGAAATGATACACTATTATAGCACTATAGCAGGCTTTTATGATGCATGTTAAACTAGGCATTTCATCGTATTAAATCCCCAAATACCCCAATGACTTCCACATGCAGCCACCTCTCTTTAGGTATACAGTGGGCAGTGGCATTAGTTCTACATGACCACGTGGAATTAAGTGGTTTGGCGTCCTAAACACAAAATCATTTATGAATTTTAATAGGCCCACCCATGGCTCATAACTATGCATGACTCCAGACTTTCATAATTGACAGGAAATATGAAATAAGCCAAGGGTCACCTATTAGAATGACTTTTCATTAAATTTTTTGACAGGCCAATACACAAGCACAGGCCTGGTACTTCAGCGCATTCGTGTCAGTACCTCTGTGGTGAAATCTAGTGTTAATCCCCTGAGGCCATGCTCCCTCTTTATAATTGTACACCATATACTTCAATTTGTACTTTATATTATAGTTACAGTCTATTTATACTGCCTGTAATAATGTAAGTGTTATAATTTATCATAACAGTATATTTAGACACAGAGTCACGCGTTACATCTCAAACAGAGGTGAACCCTGTCCCCGTATCTGTTTATTTTATTTATTTTTATTTTTTTTACAATGAGCTGTAGATATTTCTTGCAGCCTTCAGTTGTGTAATAAAATTTGTTGACAGTAATGTGCACAGTAATTCCACGCCCATGTTAGTTAACCATATGAAGCCCAAGTCTATTTTTTTATAGTTCACTATTATGCAAATTAGGTAAATATTTCATTTGAATCAAAACACGACAGGTACCACAGAATCTCACACAACTGAAATTTATACATAATAGAGGCAACAATGGCTCACTTGTTACAGTCAAATTATAACTGCAAGGTTGTCAGTTCAATCCCAGATCCAGTGAGTGCATACGGTTGTTGTGTCCTTGGCAAGACACTTGAAGGTGATGTGTGAGAGGATAATACCATAAAAGGCCATTTGGGTGCTGTTAAAAACTCACTATTACAAAATGAATAAATGAAAAAATGTATGAAAAAAATGTACGTGTTTCCACTGAATAATGCATAGGTAACTTTTCTGGTGTAGGGTCGGAATCTGTCTCTATAGAGATTAATTTTGCTTTGACTGAAATTTTTCACAGTATGACATTAAACTTATCTGTCTCCGTGCAACAAACAGGAGACGCCACCAGGCCAAGTTACAGGTCACATCTATGGAGAGGAGGGCCCGCCCCCAGTAAGAATCTATTTGTAATTGAATAAAAGAAAGATGAGTAAGTTTATTCACTATGGAACATTTCTGACAAAGAATTATGATCTCCATGGGACAAGCAGCCTTTAACATAACATAATTTGTAACTTTTTGTCCAAAAATATACTAAAGTTTTTTCTTATGGGTGTGTTTATTGCACTAAAAACATATGTCCTTACTGTAAGCGGGCTTGCATCTCCACAAGCCTGACTCTTATTTTTCTTGTTTCCATGGAAATGAGGTTCCTTTGGCTATTATCTTCCATAGTACGACATAGAACATATTTATTTCCTTGGACAATTTCCATAGAATCATGCAGCTGACTTGCCACCTCCAGAAAGTTGAATACCATCACTTTAATTAGAATCATTTTGCATTAGACACTTATTTTAGCCTCTACCACTCCAGTACTCTGCATGTTGATCCCGTGCAGCCTACATTGACACCAGCCATTGTCCGTGCTGTAGTCAAAACAAACGTGTTGACATACATTTAGCGCGCTTACATCACTTCTGCTTAGTCAAGTGGACCGTGGGTACCGGGAAACAGCGCCAGTGTTGCCTTCAAGTGCACAAGTTCAGCCGTGGGTCAAGATGGCACCCGTCGCCCCCCCCCCCTCCCTCCCTAACACACACATACACACATCCATCCCCCCACCCTACCACCCCCTTGTGCTAATGGTGACACCTACCGACGCAGCCCAGGAGAGGTGTCCAAGCACAATAGGACAATATGCAGTGGGAGGTAGATGGAATGTAGACCCCCTCCAATCGCTCCAGTACCACCAGCTAAAACTCATTGTATCACTAAGATGTAAATCCACACCTCGGGGCTATAAAAGTGCTACAATGGGGCTTCTTGAGGAGAGTAAATGAACATCCATCCCACTCGTAATTAAGGGGACAGTCGGACATTGTGGCTCCTACGCGCGGCTGACACTGGGGGCTTTGTTGACTTGGCGTCTGGAGCAAGGCAAAAACAGAGGAAAATATTTTCAACTGACTCATCGGCTGGACGGGCAAAACAAGACAAGCTCTCATGGGGTGGAAATCAGCACCTTTGTAGTGGACTGCACTGTGGTGTGGAGCAAAATATACTGCTGCATGGAAAAAAGGCCTATATTACAAAAATGACTCATATGAACTTCTAAGCCATGTTAGAATGTTGTTACCTCATAAAAAACACATCTGGAGTTGTGTTTTGTTTCACACATGTTTGAGTAATCCTTTATTATTAGTTTGTCTACATCTCCAAAGCTCAAAATGCTCTGTTCCACCTTGTGATGTCATGAAGGGGTAGTTTTCAGGTTAACATTTACCTTTTACCTTTTGTTCAGCAGAGATTAGAAATTTCACGGCTGAAATTATCCAAGTGATTCTAGTGAAGGTGTATGGAGTTTAAAAACACAGTGAGCACTTCCTGTATTACGACATGACATCACAAAGTGGAACAGAGTGTTTTCTGTCTGAGAGAAGAACTCAGCCTAAATATGCAGGATTTCTGTGTTAAACATGTGCAAATAAAACAAAACACAACTCCACAACTATTACCAAGGGCAATTGTTTGGAGATGGGGGCAAGTTGGGGGCATTAGTTAATTATGCAACTGTGCAACATTTAAAACAAGGAGTACCACAGCAAACATGTAATTATGCAAGATAGATAGATCCAGGCAAAGCAATAACATCTACATGGAGACAAGCAGGTGTTGTACCCACCAACAGAAGCCAATCTGCAGTGTCGGCGCCTCTAACCACTACCAATACTCACACACACACCACCTACTAGGCAAGAGGGGTGAAGTGTCTTGCCCAAGGACACAACAGCAGTACATAATAAAGCCTCTGCCAGCCCACTACAGCACCGTGTATTCCCAGCGGTCTCTCATCCAAGTACTAACCAGGCTCTACCCTGCTTAGCTTCCGAGAAGAGATCGGGAATTATCAAGGTGGCATAGCGACAATACATTAAGTAGTCCCACAGTCTTTTCACCCATTGCTTCAAATCACATCTGAACCTGCACTGTAATCCAATAGACAGTGTGTTAGGGCCATGTTACACAAAGCATCTTTTCATTAGTGCCACACAAGCACATTGGCACTAGGAGCCTCACTACTGCGCCTGTGAATACATTACCATCCTCTTCTTTTAATACAAGACAGTTACAGTGGTGGCATGTTTTGGTAAAAGGATATCATTAATCATGGGTATAATCAGATGACATCAGGTCGTGGCCCGCTAAGTGTGTTTTCCTCATTATGGTAATCCGGAGGAGAGAGAGAGAGAGGGTGTGTTTCCGCCCCGCTCCTACTTTGACACTTCTTTTCATGACAAGTCGCTCTGATGGAGGAGAAAAGAAAGAATGAGGAGCTCGGCAACAATGCTTTTTCAATAACTGTAATTAAGCAAATGGTAGAAAAAGATCAAAATTATATAGTATTGCAGTTTTTTTTTTTTACAAATATGTTGTAAGGTTATTTAGGGTTAGAAAGTAAGTTTTTCATGTGAGGGCATAGTCGTCTGAATCAGAGACACACTGCGCAGTAAGAAACACAAGTACCATGGTGAATTCGTAGGCTACATGTTGAATTTTATAATATAATATTGAAAATAAACATAATTTCATTAAAATGATTCTAAATACATACATAGTAGGTGATTCCCCTACTTTGTACAAATTAGGACGTAGACTTGTGGACGCTAACTTTTGTACGCTAACTTTTGTACGGTACTTTCTGAACAACTTTTGCACATTAATTCTTGTCTTAAAGTGATAGTATGTAACTTTCTGTGGGTGGAAACAGCATGATTCCAGGGAAATAGCAAGTTAAAACCATACTCCGGAGCATTCTCCATGGCGATAGATATGTTTTATGCCATACTGTGGAATTTTATAGCCAAAGGAATAACATTTCCATGGAAACAAACAGGAGGAGGCCGTCCCCCAGGCCAAATAAGAGTCAGGTTTGCGGAGATGCAAGCCCGTTCAGAGTAAGGACACCTGTTTTTCAGTGCAATAAATACATCCAAAATGAAAAAGTTACATACTGGGGCTTTAACTAACTTGTATGCAAAATATTCTTTTTTATGCATGTCAAAAACATTACCCTCTCATAAAGCTTATTGGAGAAAATAGCCAATGTGAAATTATAAAGTTCACCAATTTACTACTTCATAATTTGAAATATTATACAGGCTATCAATACCTTCTGCAGTGTTTTGATTATAAAACTGCCTTTTCACCGTCGCCGCCACAGCCATAATACTAAGCAGATCCTATTTCCTGTAAGCCTTCCTATATCCGCGGAAAGCAATTCTTTAGCAGTGGGGAAATCAACCTCCGGGCTATTTACTGTCTCTTTGATATATGAAGTTTGTGCTTTTGATTGTGCGTGATTATGTTCTGGGAGAATGACCTTTAGTGGCTACCGTATTGTAATATAATGAGGATGTGTCAGTTGGCGGTGTACAGTGATGAGATGTGCTGCGTTCAGGGGCATCGATCCACCGCTCTGCTGCGAGTATTGAGGAGAATCTGAAATATCTTCACCGTATATACAGGTCGAGCTGCTCCGAGGCGCACAGGACAATAGCAGAGTGTGGTTAGTAAACTTTTCACAAGTAGTATGTTAGAAAATGTTGAGTTTTTCAAGTACCAATGTAATAGAGTACTGTGTTTGTACTGACCAATGTGTTGTAGGGTTGCCAGATTCGTTGCAATCGAATGGAAATGTAAAGTATAATTTCCTCCACAAACAACAAAATATTCTGTCTTATCCTGCATAAAAAAAACAGCCTTTACCCTTTCGTTAAGATCTGTACAAACATGTCGATCAAATCTAATCGCAATTCCTGTCCATCCATTTTCTTCCGCTTATCCAGGGCCGAGTCGCAGGGATAGCAGTCTAAGCAGGGACTCCCAGACTTCCCTCACCCCAGACACTTCCTCCAGCTCCTCCGGTGGGACTCCAGGAACCCTCATTTCGACCGCTTCTATCTGCGATCTTGTCCTTTCAGTCATTACCCAAAGTTCATGCCCGTAGGTGAGGGTAGAAACGTAGATTGACCGGTAAATCGAGAGCTTTGCCTTTCGACTCAGCTCGTTCTTTACCATGACAGTCCGATCCACCTGTCACAGCGGACGACATTTAAATAAGGACTAAAATGGGACTAAGCCTGGACTAGACCGGGACTAAGCTTGTGAATCCAACCTAAAAACAGCAACAAAACAAAACTAACAAACTACTATAACATGATCAAATTAAACTTGGAAAAACCTCAAGCTAATGACATGAGGTCAAGAGTGAACTATGACTTAACAGTACTACTTTATAATAACTACACCTTAATTATTTGTAACAAACCATGAACAAAGACTTAATGATGATGCTTTGATGAGGCTATTAAATGTGCAGTTATAATAAAGTGTTACTGACTTAAGCCAAACTAAAAACCCATAACAAACAAAACAAAAAAAAAAAACGAATTCCTCTTGTCCAAATGTACGTGTACCACAGTTTGAGAAACAGCCACTTTCCCCTGTCCGATCAATGCCGGACAACATAAGCCCTACATCCTATTTATGACAATGTTGTATTAAACTAATTCTGATCAATGCACGAAAGATTTTGCGTTCGGTTGCCGGGGCCTTGCATGGTGATGGATTCTCTCACCTCCACCTTCTCATTAAGTGCGGCCTGGGTAATATGACCTGGGAGAGCTGTTCTCCTCCTCCTGCTCGGAAAGCCGGCTAACAGCGAGTAGCTAAGTCCTATCTCATAAAGCACAATTAAGTGGGCCAATCAGACAGGCTTAAAGGCACTCCTCCGGTACCTCGGCACCATAATTAACCAAAATACATCATCAGCAATGAATTAACCGCGTGGATTTCAATCATAATCATAGACTCGCGGTAATTTGCCGTGACTTTTGCGTCGAGGAGTACTTGTAAGGTGATTTAATAGAATTTTATGCTTTTTTATGCTTCTACACAAACAGAGAGAAAGTGAACAGGAGTAAAGTCAAGAACTAGGCTACTTGAATCATAGAAATGCTGTACTGTGTTCTTCTTTGTGTAGCCAGAATTAGGGCTATATGCAATATGGCTGTTAAGTTAAAAGAAAAAACTAAAAACTAAATCAAAGCAAATTTGGGACTTAATAAAGAAAATCATGAATAAAATCAGCTTTATTTAACTTTTTTTTTTAAGTCAAGAAAAAACAAATATACAGATAATACAACACGTAGGAAAAGAACAATAAAATACCAAGAAATCCTGTCTAACTCGTATTAAATACCAGGGAGAAGAGGTGCATTTTCAGTCTAGTCTTAAACTGTGTTAAAGACTGAGAGGATCTGACAGGCAGAGGGCGCTCTTCCATAGTCTGGATGCTGCCACAGAAAAGGCTCTGTCACCTCTGGTCTTGAGTATGTTACGATATCAATTATTGCGTTAGTCAATATTGCGATATCGATCCTTTTGTGATATATTGTGCAGCCCTAGGGAGAATATAGGTTCATTTTTATGTATATTATAACATGACGAACTGTTGAAATTAAACTGTGTCTGTATGGAACTAGTTTACTTCTTTTTAGCTGCGGTTCTTGCTTGTAAGTAACATTTAATGCTATTGGTCACTATTGAACTTTTGCCATAATGTTAACTGGATTGTTAGACAAAAAAAAATTACAATTTGTCTCTTAAACCAACCATTTTTTTATTCTTAATTTTTTGCATATATATTTTTTATATTCATATTATTATTTTTATTTATTTATATTATTTTGTGTTGTTTTTTTTATTTTTTATATATATCCTTTTGTAGCTGTGTTGACCATTTTCACTATGGCTTTTTCTTTAGTCTAAGAAGGTCGTCTTGGGACTCCTCGACTATACCATTCGTCAAGAATTCCAAGTAGCACACCTAAGATTATTTACTGGAAGTATTTTTTTCTTTTCAAATACCATAGACTGCTTTTATATGTGTCCATTCTGTCATTCCACACAAATAACCCAAAAAGGTGTGACTGCGAGTTGAAGCTATATGTACCGCACATGTAAAAAATAGTTTATCTCTAGAGTCCTAGCCCTAACTATGGAAGCAGCGCGCCACTGAAAACATTAATCACCTAAGTATTATGGCTCATATCGTGGACAGCACATTAATTCAGGTGGCTATTAGGCTGCCTCAGAGCCAGCCTTCGAAAAAAGGTCCACGCTCAAATTCTGTTGACAGTGTAGACTTGCCACATATATAGGTGACTACAGGGATAAGCAAAAAACAGGAGAGGGAATGGACAGTAGTATTCACACATGTACGACCTTAGGATAATACCATCTCTGTAAAAGACAAAAATAAAATCATTCAAAATTTGTGAACACATAATTAATAAGGAAGATCAAGTTTCATCCATGTAGAAATTAGGGAGGAAACAGGCCCAAAGTGAGATAAACCAGACTAAACCGGGAAAAACCCAGGACCAAATCGATACAGAAACAGTGTAGGTCTAATTCAGAGCAATACCAGGACCAAACCAGGTTCAAATCAGAAGTACATAAGGGAGAAGTCACATGGGAACTAAACCAACAAATGCGAATGCCCAGTTAGCAGTGGTGGAAGGAGTACTCAATTTTGTTACTGAAGTAAAAGTATCACCTGAAAAAATCTACTTAAGTAAAAGTATTAAAGTGCCTGTTTAAAAATGTACTTAAAGAGTAAAAAGTAAAAGTATTTCAGGGGATTTCGAGGTCTTAAAAGGCTTCAAATGTAGTGATTTTTATAAAGATTTGTGCTTAATCTTGTTCAACAGAAACAACTGAATCAATCGTTTATTTCCTGTATCTGATTTATTTTTATATTTTTGTTTGCTCAAACTATGAACTAGTTAAAAATAAACCTTCAGACTTTTCAGCAGGTCTCAAACAATAATAAAAAATACTTTCACTTTTAAGTCCTGTTCAAAATGTAGTGGAGTAGAAAGTACAGATACCTGCTCTCAAATGTAGTGAAGTAAAAGTAAAAAGTATGCACTTGAAAATCTACTTAAGTAAAGTGCAGATACCTAAAATTTTGACTTAAGTACAGTTCTTTACTACTTTTACTTTATTATGTTCCATCACTGCCAGTTAGTCAGTAATTAATATAAAAAAATTTGGATTCAAATGCTATTAATCTTGTAGCCTAAAGTCTACCCCAGGTTCAGAACTAGAACTAAAACAGCTCTGAAATACCAAAAACTAACTACAAAACATCAAAACCAGGACTAAGCCGGGATTAACCAAACTGAACCAGGGCAAGTCCAAATATCCTGAAGTACCATGACTTCCTCCTCAAACAACACATTTCTATCTTCTTCTGCATAAAAACTGCTAACCCCGTAGTTTAGATCTGTACAAACATCTGAAATGTGATTCTTGTATTAAACTGTCAGGTCATAGTTCAATATTTTTGTCAATTCTTCTGGACACGTTTAAAATGTGGACTTTGAAAGCAACTTGGAATCACAACGCTTTAAAAAAAAAAATCGCAATTAGATACCTTTCCCAAATTCCTAATGCATACTAAGCCATTAGCTAAACCAAAACTATAGACCAAAACAAAACAAAATCATACTATAGGAGACTAAAGCAGATTGAAACCAGGAAAAAAAAATTGCTACAAAACAGCTACTAAATGAAACCTAATCCTAACTCATAACTTGAACTAGCAGCAGTACCGGCCCCACATTTTGCAAACCACTTCCCTACTAACACCTGGACTTGGACAGTGGCGTAAATCCTGGTGTCTTCTTCTTGGACTTCCTCGCTGTCAGTGGAGACAGACCTTCGATGGAAAATGATTTGAAAAAAAAAAAAAAAAAAAAAAGGAAACGCGCTGCAGAAACACCAATTAGAAAGGCTCTGTGTGCTGCTCTGCCTCAGAAAAGCCAGGCTTTGCTAAAGGTCATCCTGAAATTTGAATGACAGGGCCAAAGTCTTTTACTCATAATTTTTGTGTTTGCAATAGATTTCGGAGCAATTCACAGCCTTAAAGGGCCTAAAGTGGAACAGCAATTAATTGTAATGAATAATCTGACAAATCTGGCTGACATATGGCTGCTAATACTCTTCCTTTTCTAGAGGGAGTAGCCGAGGGATTAGATTACCTCAAATGAAAAGTGGGAGCGCCCGAGCCATCTGCATGTACACGTAGGAGACGAGCGTGCACGTGGAAAAACAAGCCGTGCACATTGCCGGCGGTCCGCACCGTGCACGATCCCCTTCCCAAGACCGGGATACTTTCGGGAATTGGCCGTGTTTTTTTCCAGTTCCATCTTATTGAACCAGCTGCCTCTCATGAAGCAAAACGCAATAATGCCGCGGCGTTGCCAAAATCGAAGACGCGAGGGGAGGTAAACAAACAGGACAGAAGTGATAAGTGTTGGGCAAACATCTAAACAAGGCGGTCGCAGCACGGCCATCTGAGCGCCGCCGCCGCCGCCGAGGCACTACTTTATTAAAAAGCATTGACGAAGCAGACCGCGATTACATGTAAGCAAGAGGAGTCATTTTACTTGTATTTGAGGATATTTAGTGAGCGGATTGTTATAAGAGGGATTGGTAAAGATCATTTCGGACATATTAGAGATAATATTTAAACAATTTAACACATGCCAATGAAGGACCCTTTCATTGGTTGTTGGTCAACATTGTATTGCATTGTATTTCTATTCTACATTGATTCTGATTGGGAAAGAATAAACCTCTTCTAGTCCGTTTTGTAAATCTTCAATGGAAGATTTACAGACACACACATGGAAAATGGATATTAATTTAAATGGACACTATGCAACTTTTCTAATGCACCTGCTTGTCTCCATGTTAAAGGTTTGCCTAGAATGTTCCACAGTATGGCATTAAACGTATTTATATCCATGGAGAAAAGCAGGTGGTGCCTTCTCGTCAAGTTACAGGTCAGATCTGTGGAGAGGCGGGTCCACTGACATAAATAACATCACCAAGGAGACAAGCAGGTGGCGGACCCTCCACCTTTAAGGGTATATGGTCTTTTCATTGAAGCAACATTTATTCATCTGTAATTCAAACTATAGACAAAATAAATGTAAATACAAAATATGTAATTAATTTATATGGTTGGGCCATTTTTAAAAACTCCTCAATTCCCTCCCACTGACTTTTGAGTTATCTTACCAACAGTCTAAAAACAAACAAGCCAACTAACCTGTACCAAGTCTCATGCAAGTTTCTGTTTTATCACACTTTACACTATCAGCTGCCCCTTGAACAAAACTATGTGATATTTTTACAAGTCCACTCGTAACTTCCTGCCTGTTAATGTGGCTCCTTAAATAGGCCCCATAGAGTAAGAATAGCCTGGTAAAACAATGTGTAGGTGGGAGTGTGCTGCCCAAACAACTGCACTGATAGGGACACGTACGTCACACTGAAAACTGCTGCTACAGGCCTGATAAAGACCAAACATCATACTTTGAAATACTTTGAAAAGGGCCCAATATTATGTGATTTTCTGATCTATGTTATAACAAATGGTAATACAGGAAGTGCTCCACTGTGTTTTTAAATTCCATACACCTTCACTAGAATCATTTGGATAATTTCATCCCTGGAATTGCCAATCTCTACTGACCTAAAGGTAAAAGGAGCTGTTAACTTGAAAACTACTGCTTCATGACATCACAAGGTGGAACAGAGCATTTTGAGCTTTGGAAATGTAGACAGAGTGATAATAAAGGTTTACTCAAACATGTGTGAAGTGAAACAAACACAACTCCAGGGATGCTTTTAATGAGGTAACAGCATTTTAACATGACTTAAAGCTGACAAGACTCTAATATTGTGTAATATAGGACCTTTAAACTAAAAAACTGTAACTAACAACTGACTGACAGGAATGAAGCAGCACATATGTAGTTTACAAATTCATAATACTATACTATAATATAATGAAACAAAAAAGTCCACATAAGTACAAGTATTCACTAATTTTGACCTTGATAGACTTGACTACACGCTCTGAATGGAGAAACACAGAACAGAACAAAAAACAGAACTAGCTCATTTTAAACGGCTTGCAGTGGTCTTAATGTATTCTTCACTTACCTAATGCGTGCCGAATATCCTAATTATTCACCACAATGAGTTTATAAGCAGTTTTCACAATGTTCAGAGACCACAACAAGTTTTGCCTTCACAGTAAACAACCAGCAACAAACAACCAGCAACAAACAACCAGCATGCCAACGCGTACTTCCTGATTACGCGATAATAACATGCAGCAGATATACTTTGACCTCAAGAGCTGCTTATACAATATATCTGTGCTGGGGTAAATTTTTCTCAAATATGTGGGGAAAAGCTGTGTACAGGGCCTTTAACGTGCAAACAACAAAATATCTCACCTTATAGTGTACAAAACCTGCCAATGCAATCGAGTAGTTTAAACTTCAACCAATGTTTTTAAATTTTCCTTATACGAAATTAGCAGAGGAGCTCAACTGTCTTCTCTAAAATGTGTTTAAAATGTGTGCTATGAACTGGGTTTTATAAAACACATCAATTGCAATAATTGTCAAGTTGTCGAGAAAAAATATGTCTTCCTTCCCAAAATTGTTCACCCGCATGAATGGATTTCTTGGAGGGTATTTTCCCCAGCAAATGAATCACTATTTATTGGTAAAGTTATTGTATGAATGCAAACTGATCTGATTTTATTCAGTCTTATTTCAATCCAAATGTTTTTCTAATATGTTCAAATTACAATATGACATAGAACAACTTTGCTGGATTAAACTTAAACACAAAATGGCTGCTCCTCTTAAGAGTATAGGAGAGATAGCAAAATGTCATAAAAACGAGCGTGGGCTGCTAATTAGCCAATTAATGAATCCTAAATACACGCATGCTCTTTACCTAAAAGTACTCATCTCAAATATGGCGTCTGACATATTTACAATCCCAACCTGAACTGCGAGGGCAAAGACAACAAATTACCCATTCATCATAATCAAGGTGAAATATGTAATTAATCGTCATGCTAATCTGAGGTCAAATCCTTTAGCCTTGTATGCTAACAGTACCCGGATATCAGTCAGCGCCGTCTGCCTTCTGATCCTCCTCTGACCTCCGCGCCTTGTTCTTGATTGGACCTGTTTACTCCACCTGCCCACAAAAAAACAACATAATCATCTTTTATTTCGCCTTTTTTTTCTTTCTCTCCGTCTAAAAAGGTGGAGTTCAGGAGTCGCGGCTCTTAGTTAATTGCCGGAATTGAACAAAGAAGATTTTCGGCGAAGGTGCTGGTGTGTGGCTAGCCCTAATTGCCGGGGAACAGGTCTTAATTTAAACCGGGGGGTAATTATCATGCCGCGCACACCCACCCCGAATGTTTGCATAACTATCACAAGCGTTTTCATAAATGATGCTTTAATTAGTCTTAATTAGAATTTGTTTAAGTCAGCAGGGAATGCAGGGCCCCGTGAAATGATGTATGTAATAAGCATCGGGGCCCTCTCTGTTTTTTCCGTGCCTTACTCGGGGAATAGAGCTGACTAAATCACATCACATTAAATTGATTCAGTCAGAATTAAAATTCTTATGGTATTAATTAAATGGGGGAAGATCTCATTAGCAGGCGGCGGGGTGGTGAGAGGGGGACCCCGCGCTGCCAGCAAATGTGCCGGTGTCAGGGGCTGCAACCGCGCACGCATGCACGGCCATTAGGGCTCTACACGAGGGGAGCGGGAAAGAAGGGATGAGGAGAGAGGAGAGGAGAGAGGAGGAGGAAAGAGGAGGAGGAGACGAAGAGAAAGGAGACAAGGGCCCAGAGGGAAGCAGGGTGAAGAGAGGATGAGACAAGGACAGGAGGTAATGAGGAGATAGGAGAAAGGGAGAGGAGGAGGAGGAGGGAGGAGACAAGGAAATAGGAGTGAAGAGAGGAGGAGAAAAGTAATGAGGAGAGAGGAGAAATGGAGCAGAGGGGACGAGGAGGCAAAGAGAGAGGAGTGAAGAGAGGAGGAGGAGACAAGGAAAGAAGACTGAAGAGAGAGGAGGAAAGGTGACAAGGAGAGAGGAGACGTGGAGAAGAGGAGAAGAGGAGGCAAGTGAAGAGAGGAGGAGAGAGGAGACAAGGAAAGAGGACTGAAGAGAGAGGAGGAGAGAGGTGACAAGGAGAGAGGAATGAAGAGAGGAGGAGGAATAGAGAGAAGAGTAGGAGGAGAGAGGTAATGAGGAGATGGGGAAAGGGAGAGGAGGAGGAGAGAGTGAAGAGAGAGGAGGAGACATGGAGAGAGGTAACAAGGAGAGAGTACACAAGGAGAGGAGGAGATGAGGAGTAAAGAAAGAGGAGAGAAGAGACGACGAGGGAAGAGGAGTGAAAAGAGGAGGAGCAGAGAGGAGACATGTAGAGGAGGAGACGAGAAGAGAGGAGACAAGTGGAAAGGAGGCAAGAAGCGGAGGAGATCAGGAGGGAGGAGACAAGGAAAGCAGAGTGAAGGATGGATGAGACAAGGAGAGAGGAGGAGCTCGTTAATGAGGAGAAATGGAGAGGAGGAGATGAGAAGTAAAAAAAGAGTAGAGATAAGGAGACAAGGGAAGAGGAGTGAAGAGAGGAGGAGGAAAGAGGAGACATGTAGAGGAGGAGATGAGGAGAGAGGAGACGAGGGCATAGGAGGAGACTAGGAGGGAGGAGACAAGGAAAGCAGAGTGAAGAGAGAATAAGGGGACAGGAGAGGAGATGAAGAAAGAGTAAAGAGGAGATGAGGAGAGAGGAAGCAAAGAGAGAGGAGAAGACAAGGAAGGAAGGAGACTAGGAAAGGAGGAGACAGTGTAATTCCTTACACGTCCAGGAGTGGTTCAATGTAGAGAAGGGTCGTCTGGATTTTGTTTTTGAAATCAAGACATTTCAGCTTCTGTCCAGAAGCCATTTTTAATTTTAGGAAAGAAGAAGTAAGGTAATGAAGAGTTAGGAGACGGGGACAGAGGAGATGAGGAGAGATGAAAAGAGGAGTAGAATGAGAGAGGGGTTGAGGAGAGAAGGCAATGAGGCAAAAGGGGCAAGAAGAGACAAGGGGACACTGATAGAGAAGAGATTTATGAACAAATGAATATACTATCTATCAAAATTTATCGAAAAGATTTGGTGTTTTTACTTGGGAACCCATTAATATTCAGTAACTCTACTGCATATTAAGGAACTGGTATTTGGTAAGGATCACAAGGACAGCGATATATGGCATTGAAATAAACCTATAGAATATAAGAGGGAGGAAAGAGAGGGAGGAGGGATAGGGTACAGTGTCAGCCTATTAACTGTCTGTAGGCTCCTCACCAGCTGTAGCTTTATTTAGCGTCATTTGGGCTATTTGGCTGCAGGAATTCAATAAGAGCCGGGCTAATGACTTGAGCAGATCCCCTGTTCTCTCTACGCCCACAGTGTGTAATGGGCCTCCCACAGTACAGTAACATCAGCCCCTCAGGATAGAGACGGGACATGCTAGTGCCTGGGGGAGTCCACCGGATCCTCTTGTTAGGGAGCTAATGGCTATTGACACTCGTCTTAAGGAAGTGAACTGCCCGGCAGCTCTCACATTAGGGCTGCGCAAAAAATCAAAAGCTCGATAAATCGCAATCTAAACATTGGTCGATCTCGATGATAAGGCAAACGCATTTTAATCGGCCGGTCTACAGCCAATCGCGCGGCAGTAAGGAGAAAGCTTTGAGATAGAGCCACCGCGCGTCTCTTTACACCTCGTCATGTGTCCTTGCGTTTCACAAGGTTTGACTTAAATCTGCACAATTTCACTAAAAGTCCAGTGTCTTCTTAAACCTCTCACGATAACAAATTTTGAAGTTCGATATATTGATGAAGCAACTACAGATGGTAAACGATAATATTGAAACTACCGGTAGTTTATGCCACTGACACAAACATCCAAGAGCAGATTTAAACCACAAAAACTATTCTAAATCTGCAATATTGTTAAAAAAAAATGTTTTTATTGCCCCTAAACTGGGAGTATGGCATCATGACATTCTAGAATCTGAAGTTAAAGGTGCACGATGTAACTTTTCTGTCTCCATGGAGATATTATTGCTTTGCCGAGAATGGTCTACACGATGGTATTAAACTTATCTGTCTTCATGGAGGCAAGCAGGCGACGTCGCCAAAGTCAAGTTACAAGTCAGGTCTGTGGAGTGATGTAAGTGTAAGTCTGCATGTTTCTGAGGAATTTTTGAGCAATAAAAACAAACATCTGATGGTCTATTGTAGCAAAGCAATACTATCTCCATGGAGACAAGCAGACGACTGAGCAGATCCTCCATTAGAAAAGTTACAGAGTGCATCTTAATAACATAATATATCTAAAAGGCTGCGATTTTTTCCATAGCAGAATGTGTTTGCTTTTTTTCCAAACGTGATGAGTACAATATGGACAAGCTAATTAAGCATGCTAACTCCAACCCGGTGAGGGCGTATTAAACAGTGCTTTGTGTTCTTACTGTTCCCTAGGGAGACTGTGGGTTAGATCCCCAGGCAGCCCCGCAGCAACCAGGAGTGTTAGTGTGGCATGGGTCAATTGGGTTTTCCTTGTTCAAAAATAAATAATTCTCTATCCAAAAAAATAAAATAAATATAAAAACAAAATTTACCAATGTGAAAATTTCCATAGAGTTATCTCCCCAAACAATGTAGTAGGTATGTGTATGTAGTAGGGTTGTCAAAAGAATCGAAAATCAGATACTAATCGATACTAAAACTAGAATCGAAACTAGATACTCATTTAATCAAGTATCAAAAATAACGTAACTGAATAAAATTTGACCTTTCCTGAACTGTTTCATCTTTGATCAGAACTAGAGTAAGACCACATGGTGTAATAAACATGTGTTGAAGAGCTTTTAAAATGAGCATTTGGGTCTGGGGCGGCACCAGACATTTTTGGTTGGAGGAGCTATGGGGGTGCTAAGTTCTTCAATAGGAGTGGACACTTAACATGTTCATTTAGAGCCTTTTAAGGATTCGAGCAGACCCCCCACCCCCCTACCATGTTTGCTTAGCAAGTTTAAATGTAGTTAGCCATTTTTAGTCAAAATTGAATGTGAAAATGGGGCAAAAATCTTTGGGGGAGATATGGGGGTTATTGGCCATTCTAGGGGAGGCTAGTGCCCCCTCAAGCCTCCCCTGGCACCACCCCTGATTTTGGGGTATTAAAACCATTATCAAGTCTGTTCTTTAGTATTGAAATCGAGTTTGAAATTTTAGTATTGCGACAACACTAGTATGTAGATCAAAACGCTGATGGCTGCAAAATAAAACTAAAAAGCATAGTGTTAGATTTTTTATTTTTATATTAAATAGAACAACAGTTACATTTTTACCTGTTATAGACTAAAATTTTCAATCTGAATTTTGAACTTGTAGCTGCAACTTGATTTAGCTCCATAACCAGCACCTGCCTCTCCTCGTTTGAAAGAGGATACTCGACATCACACCCAGTTGTGAGAACACTATTTTCCCTGCGCGTTATAGCCCTCTGTAAACTCCAGCAGCCAAACCACTCACACCTCTTTAAAATTGAATACTGGCAACTTTATATTGACAATAAAGCTTCAGATTTTCCCTAAAAGAAAAATCGCTATATTTTAAACCGCCACCTCTGCAGTATATGAGCTTTGGCATTGTAAACAGCACAGTACACCAGCCTGTATAGAATCCAATGAAAATGATAATGTCGGAAACAATGGCCCCGGGCGAGAGCGGCGGAGCGGCAGAGTCGTCGGCCCCGGTTGCGCTGCGGTTACAAGGCATCACTTTCCCTTTATTAGGAGTAAGCATGATTGTTAGTAGCGCCTGCATAAATATTTGGGGGTAAATACGCGCACTATATCATTTTTGGTCACACTTGGGTTGCGTTATGATTTCCATGCAGGTGAAGCCGGGTCACGGGGACTAAATTACTTGGGGTCCTGGAAGCAGCTGCGGCGGTCCCTCTCTTTAACCATGCTTGGGTGGGTAAGCTATCAAAAGCCGCTTGTACATGCATCATAAAAAACATTGCGTGTGTGTTTAAAATGGTATTAAAATGCTGTTGACCCTTAAAATTAGAAAAGGAAAATGCGCCACTCTTTGCATGGCAATTATTTCATGTCCATCTAGCACACATTGGATGCATGACCCGGGCCACTCTCAGATTTATTGACAGAAGAGGAATGGTTGGTTTATGACAATGGGGCGTGATGACATCATAGCATAAAGCGGTGAGCGGGGTCAGCTGACTCTCCATGTGTTTGTTATGCATGAATATATGAATGCCGGAGTGGGTCAGCTGTTGACATTGGCTTTATGTGATGTATTGTGACTTGTATTGCTACAGTGTGGTTTTATGGCTAATGCTGTCATGTATGAGAGTAAATACAGTTCAGACTGGTGCAAAAAGACATGTACACTGAGTCAATGTACAGTGTAGTGTGTATAGGCACATGTGTATTTTCAATTACAGAAAATGGATTGGGTTTTATGATGGATTACATACTGCAGGTTTTCAAGTCATCACAGTAGCAAATAGCTTAAAATTGTAGAATATATTAGTACTTTTATTTATATAACAATTAATTTTATATTAAAGGCATACGCAACTTTTCTGGTAGAGGGTATGCTACATGCTTGGCTCCATGGAGATGGTACTGATGCGATGTTCCACAGTATGTATTTATCTGTATTCACTGCTCATAAATACCATGAAAAACATTCTTACTTGAGTGACTTGCCTCTTAACAGATCTGACCAGTAACTTGGCCTGGTGGCACCACCTGCTTGTCTTTCTGGAGAAGTTCAACACAGTGGAGTCTCCATGGAGACAAGAAGGTGGTGTACTCTGCACCTGTGTGTACCTTTAAGCATTCCTCCATCAAGTAGTGGATGGCAGTTGTATGTAACACTTAAAGAGGAGGTATTTCACTTCTATGGGGTATTAACTGTTAACACATAACATATTTAGATCGCTATGTCACATTTTATTGCTTTAAAAACGCTATATACACTAAAAATAACGCAAGTTGCTCCCCTTCACAGCGCTATCACAACACAATCAGTGTACAGGATCAGGTTTATCAAGTTGTTGTGTACAGTTTTGTATCAGGCTTTTGTATATTTATGGACAGTTGTCATGTGGGAGCATGGGTGACGTAGGCTTGTGGGGTGAGCATTGACCAGAATCCTACAGCTAACTACAAAAGGGTTCAAATAGGACTCGGAAGCAAAATGACTGAAACATGCTTGGATGACATCATAAACCTCTTCAGGCATGTTTTTGATGAGGGAACAATGTTATAACATGGTAGAAAGCTTGAAAAATCAATTTTGCATAATATCCTCTCTAATAATACAAAAAAATAGTAGTAGTCATAGCAGCTTTGGTCTTTAAAGAACTGAATATTGTTTCTAAGATCACTTGAAAACAGTTCTGTGCCAGACTTAATGCTGATTAACTCTTTACTAAATCTAGTGGAAGGAAATGTTTCTGTAATTGATCAAATGTACCTTTCCTCAAAGTTCTTAATGTAGCTAGCTGGATCGACTTTTTGTTAGCCAACTGTGCTAAGGTAATAAAGTGTCACTTCTAACTGACCTAGATGAGATTAATTATTTGATGCTTTAAAAATTCATCAAATTCACTGAAAACGTGTCTTAACTGGGTCATAAATAGTGTGTCATGGTGTCTGGATTATTAAATTAGAGCCCTTATTTAAAAAGTAGTGCCTGTGTGTTTACTCGGAGGTGTTATGGTAAACATTCTCCTAACAAATGATTTGATCTCTTCCAGTCCATGACCTACATTGTTTCATTAGGCTGTGCATGCTCCTTACAAATTCGGCTGCTGTCGTGGCTTTGTATAGTTGGTGTAGAAACTGTAAGCACGGGCTATTGTGATCATTTAGCTTACTTATAATAATTAGCTGTTGTATATTCATTAGCCTTTTAATTGGTTAACTCTGGGGACCGCCAGCAACTCCAGTCAGTCAAATGCACTAATGATAGGGGTTGCCACATGCACGTGCGCGCACAGGCAGACACGCAGAAGCCTTTCTCATCGCCGTAGTAACCAGACAGTGAACTTTGGGTAGTTCAGTACCACTCTGGTCAAGGTCCACAGCTGCTGGTGCACTAAAGAGGGAAGCAGTTTTGATAAGCATAAAATAGTAGGTGCTAAGTGAAGGAAACATCGAACACTGAAAGGATCAGACTAAGTTTGGTTAAAAGAGACATATTATGAAAAATCGATTTTTTAGAGCTATAATTGTTTTTCCTTCTCATTTGCTCGCTCAAGGTTGTATTTAGATTGGCTCATGCATGTCTGAGTAATCTTTAATCACTGGCATTTAAGACGCCATTGCTTCAAAAAATTTAGTTTTCCCCTACCCGCCCTACACTCCCACTGCTCTGTGCTTCATTTGTTCTCGGATTAAAAAAATTAAAAAATTAAAAATGAAACGGTGACACACGTAGGATTCAGCAGCGTCGCGTAGCTATTTTGGGTCAAAAGAAAAGAAATGGCTGCTACCATGAACTGTAGCTATTGTCTGTACTGTACCTAGTCGTCAGTATGGTACATGTAGCGCTGTTGTGACGACATATACAGTGAAGATGATGCAAGCATTAAAAAAATTCACTTGAACTGCACAACTATGAGTGACTAAACCCTGGAATATAGTTTTAGAATGCATCTGCAGGCCTGTCCCTCCCTGTAGTGGAGTATACCTGACATCTGCAGTGACATGCCGGAGATAATCCTTTATGTGATTGTCAGACAAATTGGGGGTCAGCAGCGTCGGACACGGAGGGG
>KN484364.1:56901-70418 GCA_000787095.1 Periophthalmodon schlosseri
AGGGGACCCAGAGGAAGCGTTCAATCGCGGGTCGTACCATTCGGGAACGTCCCCCTCTTCCAACTCCATCCAGCCCGCACGGTTCATCTCCCCTCTGCCCGCCGCGTCCTGCCCACAGCTGCCCGCCCCTCCGCTGGGACAGAACTGTATTATGGCTGGGTTAATTTACTGATTAATATCCAGCCACCAGATCCAGCTTTCCCCAGATGGCCAATTAAAAAGTACAACTGGCAGAGCGCGGGGGCCCGGCAGCAGGTTGCCCACAGGCCCCGGGCTGGAGGCTGTGACAGAAGGTGCTCCGGTTCTTGTTTGGGACGGAATGAGAGCAGAGAGGGTATCAGACCAGCTACTGCGAAAGGACACTGCAGCTAGGGAGGAGGGAGAGATACAGGGGATATGGGGCATGGGTATTCACTTGGGCGGTAGTCAACTAAAGACATTGTTGGTCGACTAAAGACATGTCCTGACGATCGATTAGTTGACTAAAAAAGGGGTGTGGCAAAAGCTCTCAGAACTATTATGTATGTCTGTGTATCTGACTCAAACTGCACTCACAAGACTACACCTGCACGGGAGTTCATGCAAAAAAGTACTAGAAAACAATACATTTTAATGCAAAAGTGGGGAGTTTTTATGTGATTAAGGTAAGATTTGAGCTGTAGAGGACAAAATAAATAACTTCTATGGCTGAATATTGGTTCATTATGCTATTTATTTGTTGTTTAATGAGACTATCTATTTAAAAATCAGTTTACTGCTTTGTGTCAGCGGCATACAGTAGGTTCAATATGATTGTTTATCGCAATATTTCGATGTAGTGATATATCGTACTTCAAAATGTGTTATCGTGACAGGTCTAAAGACAGATTAAACTTGTTAATCATGAGTTTAATCTGCCTTTTTACATATAAATGCCAAAAAATACCAAATCTTCAGCCAACTCCCTCACTCACTAACTTCTCCTTTCTGCTTTTGTCCCATATAAATCCTTCTATAAATGCCAAAAATACCAAATCTTCAGCCAACTCCCTCACTCACTAACTTCTCCTTTCTGCTTTTGTCCCATATAAATCCTTCTAATCTTAATAAATGATAAGTCAACTATATCTATATGAAGGGAGGAGCTAACTACACTGAAACTAACACACCTGTTGTTTACAGTTTGTTGGCTAGGTCCAGCTAACTTTTACATCTTTTGTCATACTTTTGTAAACTGTCTTTTTTTGCACATGCAGGAAGATTATTGTCTAATAGAGGTTCCAAATAAATACAATAAATATCTAAGTATAAATTACAATTCAATTCTAATCATTTTATAAAGATAATCACTTAAAGGTGCACTATGTAACTTTTCTTGAGGAGGGTCCATCACATTGTTTCCATGGAGAATTTTGCCTGTAATGTTCAAGAGTATGGCATTGGACATTTTTAAGCATTTTTATTGTGTTTTTATTACCCTGACAAACATGCATGGTTACTGTAAGTGAGGTCACCTCTCCACAGATCTGGCCTGTAACTTGGCCTGTTATTATTTGTGTTGTATTATTACCTGCTTATCTCCTAAGTAATAAATAACTCTAATGTCATACTTTGGAGCATTTCAAGCCAAGTAATCAAATCTACATGGAGACAACTAGATGTGGACCCTACCAGAAAAGTTACACAGTCCACCTTTAACAAAATGCACCCTGCTCCACTACATTGCTTAGAATAAATTACAAGTAATTTAAATATATATATGCTAATTAAAGATTAAATATATATACTGATTAAAGACAGTAATAGTAAAGTTGATGGATACTGAAAACAATTTGCTATATTAAATGTTTGTGTCTTTTTGCTACTACAAACCCATATAGTACAAACCAGTCAGTATATCAGTTACTACTTTTGTATGGACTTATGAGAGAGGCTCCAGTAACACTGAGAACCAAACTCCTGGCTATGGATCTAAGACAGAAGATTCAGACATAAGATTGGGGTTTAATATGTATCGTGTGTACAATTTCTTTGCAATAGTTTGGAGATTTTGTTAATTTTGTTGTAATATAAAACTATTTGAGCTGCAGAGGGTTGAAAAAGTAACGTCTATGATGGCATAAAATAGTTTCAATATTATTGTTTATCGCAGTATATCTCTATAGCAATTTATCGTGATTCAAAATATGTTATCGTGACAGGCCCATTCATGCATGTCTTTGGACAGTGGCAGAGCGCAGGGACACCCATGGTATACTATCACTATATAAAGTTCTCACATGTTTTATTTAAATTAGACTTTTTTTTATCCCCCATTTCTCCTCCATCTGTAATTGTGCCGTATATTAGCGAGGCATATTATAGAGCGGGCTGCATCAGAGAGAGTCGTGTTAATTTCACCATAATAAGCCTCACATTATGAGCCCCGGCTATATTTAGAGGAGGCAGGCCATTTGAATACAGGTCTTGTCTTAATAGTGACACAAAGCCTGGAAATGGGCTGGGGTCGCCATGGAAACGCTGTAAATACAATGGCCGCCTGCTACGGGGAGAGGACGGGTAATTAATAACCGAATTGCAGAGCAGAGATAGAGGACTCTGTCTCGTCCCTACAACCCCCCTAGTCCCCTGATAACAGCCGCTTTAATCCCAAACAGTCGTACTTCCTGTGGGTCAGCTGCACCGCACAGACCTGGGCCATTGGAGCTCTCAATTGATGGGCCGTTTCATTATGTAATTGCCTCTTTAAGTTCCGTGTTCTCGCCAAGCGCTCTTTAAACTCAAGCTCAAGGTAATATGTGCTGAGGTATAATTCAGTAAATAGACATAATCTTTCTATCACCTCTAACCAACCAGGAGCCGGGTAATGTGGTGTCTGGGAATCAGAGGTGGCAGGTGCTGTAAAGCTTGGCTGTAAAAGTCAATTTTCCTTATAACTATGCAAATATAAGTAAAAGTGAGATTCCAATGGCTTAGTAGTACTTATAAGAGATACTGCAAAAAACTTCAAGCCTTCACTTTACATGTTATGTTTATTTGAATGCTTTCTATCAATTTCCAGTCACCATGACATCACATGTGTTATTGTAGCCTCTATCAACAATTTTATCTGTTTATTTTCTATGAACAATTTTAAATGTATTCAAGCAGATCTCCCACAGACCACCAGGGGTACTCGGACCCCAGACTGAGAATGCTGGCCCTAGATTATAAATAAATACATTATACAGATAGGTTAGGCAACATAATTCCAGATATTTAAGAGAACTCACTAGCCAATTATCAAAAAATTATGTAAAATATTTAGGTAATAAAACATAAATAAATAAATAAATAAATATATTTTTTTGCATTCATCTTTGGAGTGTCTTATACTGTAGCAACATAAGAAATAATTAATTAATAAAAAGATATCAGATGTACAGCCATTAGTTTATGCTAACTTACGGGATATATCCATAGAAAACGGCAGATAGCAGGGAGTGTCTGCCATATTGTATCTATCAAACAACTTTTCTATGGCCTTTTTATACAGAATTATGCACTGCAAGTTCAAAATCATGAGAATAGGACAGATATTATGATATGTTATGATATTTGAGCAGTTTATTATTCCCTTCGGAATTTGAATTTGTTTGTACCTTAGCAAAGAGATCCAGTATGGCTGTGGGTGGTAGGACTGCACAATTTTAGAAAAAAAATCTAATTGTGATTTATGATTTTAAAAATAGCATCCTGTTCAAAAGACATATGAGCCGCTAAACTAATTCAAGAGTTCTATGCATTTCAAAAGATGTTTGCAGGGGTCTAACTTAAAGGGTTAACAGTTGTTATTATTATTTTTTTCAATAAAAGAACAAGATAAAACGCACCTAATCAAATTGCAATTTCGATATGATTGCGATATATTTTGAAGCCTTAGCGGATGATGATTTGGTCACAAAGCAACCAATGCTCACAAAGCAGACCATGTGACCTTTGCCCTTCTGGGAACCATACAAACCCTAGTATATACCGCCAGTCTGCCAAATTTTAACAGTTGTATAGACGCAGCTACAGTGTTGCACCATCCAGGTAGAGTTTGGTCACATCTCCTCCCATCACAAAGCCACCACCATCTGATATCAAACGCCCCGTCCTCCAGGCATCTCCAGACAGACAGACACCCTTTAAGCTGCCACCGTCCCAGTCAGCCGGGTCCTGGGAGCACAAAGCCCGCTATGATTACCTTACAAGAGAGAGCGTGCCGCTTCCTCACCTCCGACCTTTGAACTTACGGCTGTACACTACGCCGAATCAAAGTAAACAGACCCATCCTGCCCGCCGTCGCCTCTGAAGTGCTGGAGATGTGAGAACACAACACGACTGACCCTCTTCTTTCATATCCCCCTTCATAAAGATCCTACCGTCAAGTGAAAAAAAAACCTGCGTCGTACAAAGGCGTAGGAGACTTGGCTGCGCGCACTTATTACAGGGTCACTAGTAGGATCACTGGGAGAAGGTCGCCATGGAGCCCAAATTCGCACCCCATAATTGAGTAACAGGGTCGGTGATTACAACCTGGGGCTCTAAGATTAATCGCAATCGAATCGAAATGGCAACTTGAATGGACACAATTACAAAAAGGATGCAGTTTTTGAAGTACCATAATTTCCTCTACAAAACAGCTAAATATTCTGTGGTACTCTGTATAAAAAAACTGCAAACACTGTAGATTAGAATCTGTACAAACATGTTCTGAAATGCAATTCTTGTATTGGTAGTAGATTTTAGAAAGTGATGATGTCATACTCCCAAATAGGCAGCAAGAGACATTTTTTTTATATTAATTACATTGCACTTCGCCATGAAATATCCAGAAGGTAGATTCACAAATGTTGAACCTGGTCATTTCTCTTAGTGACTAGACTAGAGCTCAGTGTACTGTAACAAAACTCTGCATTTTAACAATATTCATTTCAGCTGCCCCCATCTGTATTAAATATTATAGGCCAATAGTTGTTGTCATCTGAAACCCAGCGATTAGTTTGTCAGTTCATATTTTACTCTTTTTGTCAATAACGTGATTAAAATGAGAACGTTAAACAGAATCCTTGACTGGCAATTTCAGAACGGTATCTCTCTGTGTTTTTTATACAGATGCATATCAGTCTGGTGACGCCCTCTGTTGCGTCTCAAGCCTGGTCAAACGTGATCGTGCAATCAGATCCATTTCTTTTAGTGACACATTTGAAATGAAGGAGCTCATTGGTTTATAAACAAAATCTAATTTATGAATTTAGTGCTTCACTCATTGATTCTGCAGAAATCCGCAATGTTTTTCAGCCCCCTGTGATATTTTTTACTTTATTATTTCCAATACGGACAGACCCTGCGTGTCCCCGATTGGCTAATCTACCTGTCAATCACTCCCATCTGAAAACGGGAATATTCACCGGTGACCAGACTCCAGACTCACATAAAGTATAGTTCATACTTCATAAAGTATAGAAGAAGTGTGTATTCTGGATCCCAGGCAAACAGAATCCTATAATAAATATAAATCGCTATTCGCGATCACAATATTTGTCAGAAAAATCGCAATTGGATATTTTTCTAGTGTAGCCTACACTAGAAAAATATCCAATAGAAAAGCAGTGGTATTAGCGTAAACACCTCCATGTACCGATAAATAAGACAAAACAGCAAGAAAGGGAGGATGAGGAGAAGGCTTTGGAGAGGTAGAATATTAGATTGTAGGCACGGCGATAAAGAATGAAGACTTAATTAAGTGAACAGCCAGATCTTGCCGGCCGCACTACATCAGGGCGGTGGAAGTCTCTTTATGTAATTAGATCAATTGGCCGTGAAGCTGAGCACCTTCATCCCACACAAGTGTCCTGGAGTGGGGCCTGCGCCGAGTCCTGATTACCTTTTGATTGTTAAGGCAAAATTAGAATGTGGTAAACCGCAGTGCCACAAATCCCTCATTTCCACATTAAGATTTAGATTTAAGTATTGTTTTGGCCTTATGTTCATTTTTTGTTCTCTGCAAAAGTTCGTCTTCAATGTGTCACGAGAAGTTTTTTGTCAATGGTAAATGTGCTTGTCATGCTTAAATCATTAGTGGTAATTAATGGCTTCTCTGATAATTCTCCTAAGTGGTTATTACGCCGACTATAAATTAGCTTAAGATGGACTCCTTGTCGTTTCAAAACAAGCTTAGCCTCTTCTTTTGAGAACACTCTGTGACAGGGAAACTATTTCAAACGAAAACTTAAAAATGATTATTAGGTGAAAATATTATTGCTGATATGAACAAAGCACTACTAATATAATTATCCTTTTGGGGATAAATAAAGTCATGGATGGATAGTATTACCACAAGAATTTAAATATGGTTACATTTCACAAAATACTAACACCAATACTTTACCAATTTCCAAAAAATGTTGAAAACAGTCTTGTACAACTATGGTGGCCCGCAGGGACATGTTATGATTTCCAAGAAAACACAGTATTTTAGATATATTCTTTCACAAAGTTGAAAACATAATACTCTGTGCTAATTCTTTTTGCAAACAAATGTGTCATGTAATTTTGAGCTTTTAATTCAGCAGTGCTCTGTGGGACACACAGAAACAAGAAATAAATGAACTGAAAATAGCTTTTCCCATAGCACCCTGCACACATTTTAATCCAGTATAGTCAGATAGTCAGGAGATGTGTGAAAATGTACTGCAGTCGCTCAATTAAGATCAACTACTAGACCTATATTTTACGTAGTTCACCTTTTATTGTTCAAGTTTACTTCTTGCTTCATAGATACAGTAAGTAACTTTCTGGAGGTGGCCTGTCAATTGCACGATTCCATGGAAATAGAAAGTTAAAACTATACTTCGGAACATTCTCCGTGGTGATAAATACGTTTTTATGCCATACTGTGGAACATTTACTTGGAAACAAACAGGAGGAGGCCTTCCTCCAGGCCAAATAAGAGTCAGGTTTGTGGAGACGCAAGGCTGTTCAGAGTACAGCTGCATGCTTTTTATATGTTTTTCAGTGAAACAGTCACACAGTCAAAATGGAACAACATGCTTTTATTTTAAAGACTAAAGACTTACACAATGTTGCTTTAAAGCTGCCATTGACCTGCTGTAATTAGACCGGCCGCTCCGCCCCTGTTGTATTCCCACATATCACCACTAGATGCTACCTACGTTACTTCTGTCTGATAGTGTGCCAGCTTCGGCCTGACAGGAGAAGAGCAGAGAGCACAGGTGAGCCTGAACAAAGGTGAGGGGAGAGGGGGAGGGGCAACAGGTTTCACATCTGCCATCTACTGGTAAAAAAAAAAAAATCTAATAAAGTTACAGATAGTAGCTTTAAAGGTGTACAATGTAACTTTACTTGTGGGGGGTTTGCCACTGGCTTGTCTCCATGGAGATACTACTGCTTTGCTTGTTTCACAGTATGGCATTAAATCTGTCTACTATCTTGCATCTTCAATTACAAGTTATTGTTGCCAAACACTGAAAATATGCATTGTTAATGTGAGCACAGTTCAGTGAAAAAATAGCATCTCCATGGACACGAGAAAAGTTACATATTGTACCTTTTTTGAGTCTTAAAAACAAATTCTGCTGTAGTTAAAGTGCTGTAACTGTTATTTTACTGTTGTTCGGTAATGCTTTCTTAAACAGCACCCTAGAGTGCGCCCTCTCCTGTGCTGTTCCCAGGGGAGGGGGGTCTGGTCTGCGTGGCCCACTGGAGCAGCGGAGTGCCTGTGTCGTCTGCCTGTCTCTCCGCTGGCACAGACGCTGAGGGATGGGCCTATCGTCCGGGGGAAACGGCTTGTGTCGGCCGCCCACGCTGCTCCTCCTCTGTGTGAAATTGGCTGAGAGGATGTAGACATATTCCACGCACTGATCCATAGCCGCGTATAAACAAGAGAGGATCGGGCTTGCACTCCTAGAAGGTCAGGAAGCTCCGGCGTGAAACCGTAAGTGACACTGGCGGCTCGGTGCTGGCTAACGGTCTGACCCCCCGATACTGTGTGTGTGTATATATGTGTGTGTGTGTGTGTGTACAGACCAGGCCCATGTGCAGAGGGGTGCACTGATATTTAGTGCATGGGTGTGTCAACTTAATCAACAATTGAACTGATATGTACTAGGATTCACTTTGAGTTAGAGACCAAAGAGGTAGTGAGCTTTGGGACTGGAGAGCCATGACCAAAAGGATACCTGCATATGCAACATCCTCACATACAGGGACAGAGAGTATATATACTGTAGATTTTTGCTTTTCCCTTTCCCCCTTTAAATATGAGCGGTCACTATGATTGTTGTTTCAATAATATGATGTCACCGTCTCAAATGCAAAACTGTTTTCATAGGAAATATAAGAAAAAAAAAAACATCTTTAGAATTTGTATCAGTTACACAATTATTACATCTGATTTATCCAAACATTCCATATTAACAATAATTATTTTGCAACCCATCTGATATATGCTAAAACTATGCATGAAATTCATCAAAAGAAGCATGTACCGTTCTCCAAATCCAGATGTTGCTAACAAAACCAGGCTAACTCTAAGGTCCTAGCATAAATGCCACATATGACTAGCCAGTTAGCAGAGCAGTGCTAATAGAACTCCTGCTAATGTCATGGTCACAACAGTTGTTAATAGGACCAGCGCTAACACAGCCTTATGATGGGGTCTGAGCACTGCTAAGACAGTGACTACACACTTTTGAGATTTCTAGAAAAAAAAAAAAAACAATTGTACAGGTGATTTGAACAGTATAGAAACTAATTACATTCTCATTTGGGCAAGTATTAATGCTTAAAAAAGACACAAAAATAGGACAAAATTTCACCTTTCCTGAGCAGTTTCATAATACTGCAAACAAATTTCCCCACAAGCACAATAAATTGTACCTGCCAAATCTTGATCAGAACTACTGTAAGATCACATGATAATATCCCAGAAACAAACTGCATTGCAACTACATTCTATTGCATGAAAAAATGTGGCTTTAAATTATGACGGTAGTATCAAAATGTGTACTGAACATATTTCTTTGTATGAGTGTAAAATTGTTCTATCCTGACAACCCCACTTTTATTTATCAGTATCCAATAATCATAATGCATTTTTGTTAACAAGCCTTTATCAACTAACTTAAACCGTCACTACTTTAACATGCCACCGACTTGATATATTTCCTATTAGAATTCTCCTTACTTCTTACCTTACACACTACTCTCTGTGGCGCAGAGCACAGATCCTACAGCCAGATCCCCCATCAACAAACGGTTAAGACTGCGCGGTGAGATCTATGCGTGAAATCTGATTGCGGCTGCAGTAAAATGGACTAGGGGAGGCATGAATGTAATTAAAGTGGCTGACACTTTTATGCCGGGTAATGGGCGTCCAGGGCCCAGCTATTCCCTGACGAGCTCCCCTCACAGTATGGAGTACATGTTAATACGCCGCCGCACAATGACTTAAATGCAACTCTCAAGGCCTTCATGGAGATGTAATATTGATGTGTAAATAGGATAAATGCCAACATCCTGGGGTTTAAGGGACATAGTAAATAAACAGTGCCTAATACACATTGTAAAAAGCATATGGAAACAGCGCTGAAGGAGGCGCACTCTATATAATGTGGATCTACAATGGAATTACATATGATCTCTTCTTAACAGTAGCCAGATTATTTTGATGGCATCGCAAAACACAGTTTGAGATGTTGAAACGGACTTCTTGAGGAAATTAGGGGCAGAATAAATGGTAGTGTTGCAAAGTGGCACTAATGTTGAGGAAAGAGGAGACAAACAGTGAGCCAAGGCCCAATCAGTGATGTATTTGTGAACGCAGGTGAGAGGGAGCAGGCTTTTAGATCACACCAGGGCCGATAATGAACAAGTTAATAAGAGGAATGATACTTTGAAATGTTCTTCGACCACCCAGCTCCCACAATTTAATCTGTAATAAATAATCCGGCATCATTGCAGGATGGCATCTCATAATGGCAAATGAAATATGCTGGTATGATAGGTACAATAAATCTGGATTTTCCTATGGTTCCCTCAGGCTAGGACAATATGCAACTATAGTGCTCTCTGTCAGGAAGAGCCGATCTCAGAGCCGTCATAAAATCTAAATGGGCACTAATTAGGCAAGCCTTCCCTCTCACACTTACTATTTCTATTGACATTTTCGGCGCGCCGCCCCCCTCCCCGCGCCCAGCCATAAGTCACTGAGAGCAGAACTCCCAGGATTGCAGAGGGCTGTTAAAGGGAAGTTCAACTTAGTAGTAATGAATAAATCTGCCCTCCCATGCAGTACTGTTTCTTTTGTCTTGGACCCAAGCATATTCATGTTCCAAGTGGCAATTTGCAATGTCACAACAGCACATGTGACGCCATTAAGCACATAGTAATTATCATCATTAGCGAAGTCGCAGATTTTTAATTTGATTCGCATGTCTTACATAACTGTGAATGACATACTATGGTACAAAATTATCAAAATTATTGTCATTAATGTTTAATATTGTCTGTATTTCAGGTGTATTGCAGAGGCGTTCTGATGACAGGTACAGATCATAAATATATACATATGCATTCTGGCACTTGAAATTAATAAAAGTCTAATGCGTGCTTGGCACAGACCTGCTTGTTGAACATATGCTGCGAGCACGGCTAAGCCATCTGGCTCAGAGTCAAGTATTCCCACCAACTGTAGTCTTATGCTACCTGACAGAGGAAAAGCTTTATTCCCCTGGCATCCAGGGCACAAATGGAGAAATATTATTGAAATGATTATCTGCATCAAGACTCAGATTTGGGCTGACATTTCGCTGGCTCTGTGTAATCCGAGGGGTTGTCTAGGAGAGGGCGGAGAGGGGGTTTGCCGGTAAGCCTTGGCGGATGATTAATGAAGCCAGGATACTGGGTGGACCCAGCCCACCTCCACTCAGACCCAGGGGCCGAGCGTCGCATATGAAATTGGCCTCTGCTGCTCATCTCCCTGGGAGAGAGCGCTGATGATCCCCCCGACAACAGCACCAGGCTGCAGTCACCAAACACCAGCCCAAAGCCCTGCCAGATCCAGGCTTAGGCTCCCGGCAGCAGCCGCAGAGCACAGTGTGCGTGGAGGAGGACCTACACCTGTTCTCCACTGCTGCACTATATTCTACAGAGAAGTTTCAACACAACTTATAGTCTGTCCAGAAAGTTTATGAGCGCCCACAACAGAAGAGTGGATCGGACTGAACTGTCTGCCCGTCACAAACTAGTCTCATTTTGAAAGAGCACAGCTGTTATATTACACAGTCTATCCTCACACCTGCTCCTGCAGACCAAGCTGACTTCTGCGAGTGGATTGTGGATTTAGCCTGGTGCGACAAGTAATTGAGAAAAGTAGAACATCTTTAGTGAGTGTGTGCTGATGATTAGTCCTAGACAGTGTGGCTTTGTTAAATGTGTGCAGTAATTAATAACTGCAGTAGGACAGAACAATCGCGGCGCGCTGACGTGTGTTGTACAATACAGAGAGGGGATTTCTAAATAGTGTAAATTAGCTGTTTACCTATTATGATCCAGCTCCTGACACCACAGCCTCCTTTTTCCTTCAGAACAGGACCACAGAGAATGATTAATTGCAAGCTCACGGGTTTTACAGCTTCAAGAGTAAATCAACTTCCTAAGAAGTGCTAACTTGCTAAAATATAAACTAATTTTAGGCCCTAGATATTAAAATATAATCCATCTTCTTCCTCCACAGGGAAAGCTAATTAGAAAATGTGACTGGCATAAGAGAGGAGAGGTGGAGGAATGGTGGGATTAGGCTCTGAGCAGAAAATCACAGGCTCCTGAAATCTGGGGATTTCTATACACTTCAGATCAAGAGTTCCCCATTGTGGCTCGGTGTCACAGTTCACCACAAAAGATGAGGGACTGCTCCACAAATTAGCATCAGCAACAACATGCTAACTGCTGTACTTTTCACTGTCTCTCAGCTACAATGAATATTAAGTACAATGCTTTAAGGTTTTTAAGACAATGAGTAGTAGGTTGCTAATTGAAGATAATTTCTTACACAATGAGCAAGGGCATGTAGTAATAAAAATTACTAAAACTATATAATACTATATAATGCACAAGTAAAAGTAACATAAGAGGCTACATATTTATTATTACTAGAATTACTACTATTACCAATGTAGTAGTAATACTAGTATTAATGCTACAACATACAAGTTGGAACAGATAAAAAATAGACTAGAAAAACAAAGCCTCAATCTAGCAAACCAAGTGAACTGAAACAAAATATGCTAAGAAAAACAAAAGTATATAACACTGTAGCAAATATTATCTTATGTGCCCGTCTTAACTGCTACTTGCCACCACTTGATATAATATTTATGCAATCAAACAAATGTGAATCTTTCTGGTGAGTTATTTGTAAGATGCTGTGATGTATATTAAGTGACAAGAAACAGATCTAGTGCTTTCGAGCTTATTTTTATACCAGCGTCTAATTCAACAGCCAATAAACAGCGGTTGCCTGAGGGGAGCGGCTACCTGCCTGTAGTACTCACACTCACACACATGTTCTGGTTGTGGTGACCTTATTCAGAGGAGAAGCCACACTGCTACTTGTGTGCGTGTACCAAGGAGGACAATAGGAAGAAAGATAGTAGTGAAATACCATTAGAGATGACCTAGTACTGTTCATGTTTACTGTATTAAAAATGCAATTCAAAATTTTACTAGGTTGAAGTTTTAACTGTGTTTATACAAATTTAAATGCAGGATATAAAATGTATTGAAGGAACAAGTAGCTAATTACAATTACAATTGAGGTGTGAGATGAGAAGCCATTTTCCAAGACTATGATTTTGTATGCCGTAATCTATTACGACATTGAACTTAAAAGCATGTGAACTATAATTTTATTTAATTATTTATATGACAGGAGGAATGTGTTAAAACAATTTTAAAAATCAAAAATTTTAGGTTGAAACTGTGATTTTGTATGCTTTCTTGCCATATAATATATGTGAAATATAGGGAAAATTGGTGGTAAGGTTCTGTGAAAATGTGCAGTACTACAAAGACTAATAGTTATGTCTCCTTAGTAATACTTTTGTAAGCTACAGGTACATTTTATAGGCCAAAACAATCCAAACAGCAATACAGAAATGCTAAATTAAAACTGCAAACTACAAGTGAGCATTTTCATCTTTTTGTGTGTACGGCATCCCACATGACACAATCCGGCAGCAGCAGCAGCAGCCCGTCTCCTTCAGCTATAGCTTGTTTCCCCCCTGGTCCCTTAAGGCGCTCCCGGGGGACAGGTAATGCTCTATGTAGTGACAGCTAAGAGGCAATAAGCCAATATTAAAGAGCGGCAAAGTGGCCAAGGGAGAATCCTCTTCCAAAACAAGCGCGCAAACAAGTGTCACTCAAGCCCTCCGTCCAGGTAACGCTGCATGTCCCCTATTTCTTTAATTAATGATCGGACGCCATTTTCTTTG
>KN484364.1:78116-101976 GCA_000787095.1 Periophthalmodon schlosseri
CTCAAGTCGGCACATGCCTCTGCCAAGGTGGAGAGGACTCATTAAGCACCCGCCATTGTGTGAGCGGAATAATCAAACTTCACCCCCCTCCCGAAGCCCCCTCCCGCCATTCTTTCCCACCGCACTGACAATGAATAATTCCGGAGCCATTTGCAATGTTAACGCCACATATCTGGGCCATCCATGCCTTTATGATAAGAGCTCCAATATGCATTTCAACAGTGCGAACAGAGGCAGCGTCCGGCGCGTTTCAAAGGACACCTGTCAGTCATCTGAAAGAGCTGTCAGTCTCTGTCACGGTGCGCTGCCAGCCAAATGGCTCCACAGATAATCTTTACTCTCTCCCCGGCTCTGCACACCTCTCGCTTTCACATCACAGAGGTGGCATCTGCAATAGACTGACAAGTGATTTACACTGGAAAATGGATTGTGTGTAAACTGAAAAAGGAGGCTAGATTCCTTTAGGTAGCGTTTCTCTCGGTTGGTGTACTGCTGTATCAAATATGATATCATAAATGTAATCTGGGCCACGGTGAATGTCATTACGGGTGATACCCCGAGCTGCAGGCGGCTGCTCAGGGCCAACTTTGAGAGTTCTGTCGGTGTAAACAGAGAGTGCAGGAGAGCTCAAAAGGATGAAAAAGAGGAGAAGATAAACTGTTTGTGACCTCACAAACTGTCAGTTACTGTGTTACGTAACTGTTCTGTAACACTAATTGTAGTGGTGGAATGTAACTTACAAGTACAAGTAGTGAAGTACTGTACTTAAGTGCAAATTTTAGGAATTTGTACTTTACTTAAGTAAATTTTTAGGTGGATATTTGTTACTTTTACTTCACTACAGTTCAGAGAAGGTATCTGTATTTTCTACTCCACTACATTTTTGAACAGGACTGAAAAGTAAAAGTATTTTTTATTATTGTGTGAGACCTGCCTGAGCCTGAGGGGGTTATTTTTAACACGTTCATAATTTGAGCAAACAAAAATATATACCGTAGATAAAACAGCTAGGAAAAAAATGATCAATTAAATTATTAAATCTCAAAATTTGCAGATCTGTAGATTTTTTCATGTGATACTTTAACTTGAGTATTTTTTGACCTGGTATCTGTACTTTTACTGAAGTAACAAAATCAAGCACTTCTTCTGCCACTGTCTAATTGCAATGTTACAGCCAAAGTTTTGTAGACAAAGAAAAAGTTTGTAGCAAATACGAGTGAAGTGAGAATTTTATATCACCAGTTAGAATTTTAGAAAATAATTGCAGTGGGCCTTGGTAACATGACCTTGTTTATAAACTAAAAGGAAATAGTTTAGAAATGTAACTTAAATGTCAGTCAGAGATGGTAAAGTTGATTTAATTCTCGCCAAAAGAACATAAGTACATTTTACAATTTTGCAGTAATTTGAACCATTATTTTCCCAAGCACATCAAGGGTGCACTATGTAACTTTTCTGGTGGAGGATCCGTCGCCTGCTTGTCTCCATGGAGATTTTATTGCTTTTCTTGAAATGTTCCACAGTATGCCATTAAACATATTTATCTTGAATTTATTGAATTACATCTGTTTTATCCATTACTGAAATTCATTATGTTTTCTTTTAGATAACTTTGTGTGTTCTTTCTTCCTGTGTGTCATCCGACTGCTGTGACGTGTCACTTATCTGCTGAGCTTTCTGGGTGTGGCCAGCTGTGTTTTTATGACTCAAAAATCACATTAAAAACATACAATCATACTGTCAGAGAGGTCGCCTATCCACAGATCTGACTTGTAACTTGGCCTAGTGACGTCACCTTGGACATAAATAAGTTTAATGTCATAGTACGAAACATTGCACACAAAGCAATAACATTTTCATTGAGACAACGTAGTTACTGCCCGTTACACCTCTGGCGTGTAGAGCAGTCACAAAGTCTATCCAGGACCCTCCACCAGAAAATTACATAGTGCACCTCTAACACGCATATATCTTTCCTACTTGCCCCAACTAACACAAATATATGTTTGTCCTTGTTGTGCCCTTGCATCTACAAGCTCCCAACATTTCATCATAGCACTGCATTTTCCGCCTCTTCTTCCTTCACACTGTGGCGTGCTGATCCCTCTCGCCCTCACATGTAGGCCAGTCATTTGTTAAGCACCACTAAGTTGCTTGTGTGCCACCAGCTGTTGGTGATATTTACAGCTGAGTGGTGAGGATGTGTTTGGACTGAGGCTCCGGGCCCCATCGCGGCACAGGGGCCAGACGCACCTCCCTTTATGGATGCTCCTTGGGCTAGGCCGGCCAGCAGCAGTCACAGCCCAGCACACCGCATCACAATACAAAAGGTGCTTGCGATGACTGGGAATGACTCACGGAGGGAGAGTACGTTCCGCGCGGTCCGGGCAGCTTGCCGACTCAGCAGCGGAAAAAGTAAACCTCAGTCTGTATATGACCTTTTGTGACGAGCTCCAAACTTCACTCCTGAATATGGAGATGGTGGATTTGCCTGGAGAAGCCTGGAGATGAAGGGACATTAGATCGTGCACACTAGTCATACATAGTGGCTTATGATCATGGAAGGGGCAAACACTGTCGTAAAGTGTCAGGGATGAAGATTTGGGAAGGATGCCAAAAACCAGTACATGGAGAAGGGCCCTTAGCTAATTAACCTGTGTATCTGGACTTATAAGTCATTCAGAGTTAACTGGAGATGAGCAGAAGGTTATCAGAAGTGCATCTATAATTGTGCATAATTTTTTGCACTGATGCGTGAAAAATGAATCTAAAATTATAAATAAATGTGCAGCGACGCAAGTTTCTACTCTCGCTTGAGCAATACCACTGTAGGTTTCTTTTATTACCTAATCAGATGTTTTTTGCTCAATATTTTTATTTAGCATAACTTCAAAACAACTTAACTAGAAGATGGTAAAAATTTCAGTTCTGTCAACTGGACAAAAAGTTATTTGAGTGAAGATGTTTCACTGCTCATCCAAGCCGCTTCTTCAGTTCTGGTCAGATCGCTGGTGGACACAGCCTTAAATCTCTCTGAGGTTAGTCATGCTCAGGTGCTCTCACACCTATTAGCATAATGGTTATCACTATTGTTTTCCTTGTTTAGATTTAGGTCTGAGGATGGAGTTATAAACAGGAGATAAATGATGTCTAAGCCCCCCATTCCTGTTCAAAGATGGATTGTCTTTCCTAACAAAAATTTTCTCTTCAACTCCCCTCTCAAACCATTTCTTTTCTTTGGCTAAGATCTGTACCTCACTATCTTCAAACTAGAAGATGTATCACTCACCTCTATAACTACAACTCTACCTCTGGTTTACGGCCACCAATTGCATTATGTTTGCCAGTCATGCTTTGAAATACTGACAACTGGACCAGCACACCAAGTTAAATGTCTCTACTTGCAACCACATTGACTGTACTATGTCTTTTCAAGCCAATACAAAGCACTGTGAAAATGCCTTTGCGCAATCATTTCATTTCCAGCGAAAGCAGATCATTTTTGCCAGCGAACAAACAGCAATTTGAAGAGCAATTGGAATTTGGCTGCTCCTCACTGTCACATAGTTTCCACATCTTTTCCGCCCATAACAGAGTGCTTATTGTGGCCGGAGGAGGACCTGGGTCCAGCAGTGAGTCACAGTATGAATGTGCACTTTGATTAGAGGCCCCAGTGTGCTGCTATAATCCTGCTCCTTACTCACTGTGTGCTGTTAGTCAGAGGGAAAAAGCATTTAGACTGGTGTAAAGTTCAAGGAGATCCGGGCTGATGGAGTGACATATGCACCAAAGACAACAGGCTCTTGTGAATGAAAACATTACAGGGACAGATGAGCACATGCAGTGAAGGCAGTGTTCGGAGTTAATCAAATCAACAGAATGCTGAACACAAGCGCGCAGTTATCTTGTCTTTTTTGATTTTTGAGGCTCTCACACAAATGAATGTCAACAGACGAGCTTGTACAACAGCTTCCTTACAAATTATTCAGTGACTACAATTTAGCAGTTGAAAAAGTCACCAGAAAGCCATTTACCTGAGTCACAAATGAGTGTATAATTGAGTCCTTAGGGAGAATAACTCAGCTTAACTACTGGAAATAATGTGTAAATTCAATACATTTCCTAATGAGCTCATTTGAGTTCGCTGCAATTATATTTGCGCTCCGATCGGATTCTGCAGCTGAGTTGAGGTGAATAAAAGCAGCGCTCCCTTGTATTCATTAAAATTAGCATATGGACCTGTCAACACTTCTCAGAGGCACATTGTAACAATGCCATTTAGCCCAGCATCAGGCAATGCCAGTGGAGTGAATGTGCTGTGGGTAAATGCCTTGTGCACCAGCGCCGCTCTGGCTCTGACATGCTTTAACAGCCAGGGCCTGGCCCCTGACCAGGGGCCGTCCACATCAACACTGCTTACCCTCCACTGGAGCCCGCAGCACTGACCCTCACAGGCAGAGCAGGGAGCACTGGGAAGGCCACCACTGCAGACTGAGAAGGCACAGCTCTGTGAACAATAAGACAATAAAATGTTTGTATTTGTATGAACAATAACTGTTCCCCTTTAAAACCTCCAAGCTATTGACAGACCAGTTCATATTCATCTTTTAGTGGAAAATTTGCTGTTTTTGTATGAACAGCAGGTTCAGGTTTCCTCTCACCTACCAAAGACATTAATGTACATCACTATTATCTATTATAGGTGTATAAATATATAGAAGGAGATAAATGAATGCCCTTATTTGTTCCTATGATGCTTCGCCATTGGCAAGTAAGTAAGTAAGTAAGCAATCAGCACAGCTGCCACTGTAGCTCTTCAGTAATTCAATTGTTTTAAATTACCTCACGGTAGAGCATCCCAACACCAGGAACAATCACCAAATATTCAAGCTCAAACAAGATGCACTCTGCTCATTCTCACCTTGCGTTAAGTTTATCAGATCCCATCACTGTCAGATTCCAGCTCCAGGTCTGCAGAGGGCCTCGCAGGTAAAGTTGTTCTTATCAAGCGCAGCAGAAACCAGGGGCCACAGAGAAGAATAGCATTGTTGTTGTTTGTCGCGGTGACGGTGGAGCTGCCAGTCAGTGGAGGTATTGTTGCGCAGTGGAGCAGACCAGGCCCGCGCTGCATTGTTGTGCCAGGATTTTAAAACAGGAGCGAGTTATCAATAGACCGCAGACTATTGGAGTCAGTGAGCTGTGCCACTCGATACACTTCAGATCACAGCCAGCCCGAATCGCGCAGAAACGGAGACAACAGGTATCTACAGAGTTAAGTCTAGTGTCTGTCCAAATGGGTTTGGGGATTTCAGTTCACTGGAATCTGTGGACAAATCAGAAAAACAATAAATCTGCTTATCATCAAAATTAGAACACAACTGTGGCATGGTAAAAGAACTACAGTGCTATATTTTTTATGTACATTTTTTACTTGCAAGCATCAAATCCTAGGACTCAAAGCTCAATCCAGTTTGCCTTGCACCGTGATATTTTGTTCAACGCAGCAAAGTTTTAGTTAGTTAAAAATGTTTGAAGGCATAAAGTAGGTATATTTTGTTCTCATTTAGATTCAATAAAACATTTAAAGGTACACTATGCAACTGTTCCAGAAAACCAGAAAACTCTCTGCTTGGATTTGTTATGCCATATGCCTGGAATGTTCCACCGTATGGCATTAACTATCTGGAGGCCAGCAGGTGATGCCATCAGGACAAGTTACAGGTCAGATCTGTGGAGAGGGTATTTCTGTAATTGAATACATGGAAGATTGATAAGTGAAAGCTTTACTGTGGAACATTCTGGCCAAAGCAATGATAATAATGATATCTATAGGAATGCAGATGGCAGCCCCTCCACCAGAAAAGTTACAATGGTGCGAAATGGTCATAATTCCTACGACCCAAAACACTGTCTACATTTGTCCTGGATGTAGTTAAATGTATGAAGAACAAATACTTTACTTACCTACATAAAAAGCAATGAAAACGAGAAGAAGAATCCAAGACCTCCGCTGCTCTTCCTCTCATCACCTGCAGCAGTGAACTCCATGGAAACGCCTTGGGCCCACTTTGATATTTCCATCCTCTTGGACCACGTCTAACAGACCTAGACTGGAGGTCAGGAGGAATCAAAGGAGAATTTCCAGCCACTGTATCTCTGTGTGTCACTCTCATTATGCGAGTCTTTGGCCAGTGTAGGAGGCCATAACTGTTCCCAGACCTGCACTAAAGAAACCGGACCAACTTGAGTCTGTCAGTTAGGCGCTTATTAGAAGATTACATATTCACACGCGGGTAGAGCAGAGCGTAATGAGGCAGGGAGAGACTTTATGATGAACTATTATGGGCAATAAGGTGTGGATGTCCATTCCGTCAGACAGGGTGAAAACTTACTAGTACAGTTTCTATTTTTGTTTTTACTAAATAGTTTGAAGACAGTTATTCACATATCCGTGTAAAAGCAAGCAAATAAGGCCATTTTGTTCAATGTATTTTTTTATATATATTAAGATTTCATTCACAGTGCTCTTCCAGGAGCATTACCACTTAAGTGCACACTGCAATATGAACTGCTAAACTGATGCAAGAATCAGTCATTTGTGAGTCAATTTGTAGAGGTCTGACTGTGAATTACAGGGTTAGCAGGTTTTGTGCATAGACCCCACAAACATGTATTATTTTGTTGCTTGCAGAGAACATTACAGTTTGCCTGACAAATCCAGAAAGATATCAGTCTGGTCACCACTTCCTCCGAAACATGATGTGCATGGGCAATCAGATTTGTTTGATTTTGTAGTGACATGTATAAAAAGATCACTGGTCACCCATTTTGAATAAAATGGCATTTCTCTCACCTCAGATAAACAGTTTACTTTTGCTCATTGATTCTGCAGAAATCTGCAATGTTTTTCAGTCCCCTGTGATGTTTTTTTCCTTTCCTTTTTTCTCGTAAGCAGCCATATTTGTTTTGATAGGGGCTAACCATGCGTGTCCCTGGTTAGGTAATCCAGTCTGCAAAAGTAACTTGAGAGTAGATATAGATACATTGCAGTTTTGGCACTGATCTACAGCTTTGAAGGCTTACTTCACAGTGTAACAGCATCTAACTGTAAAAGTGCCACAGCTCCCGAGCGTTTGTCCAAACATGTTTCTGTGTGTGGAGTAATACATCCATGCTCAAATCTCCTCGGTCCCTTGGAGCACTAAATCCTGGAGTCCTGGGCCTCCGTTACCTGATTCAATCAAGTGTGCTACATTGTATACCCATGGGCTACACAGCGACTTGTATTTTAATTAATAATGTAATACGCCGCTCTCAAAGGCCTGGCCTGTGGCACTGGCTCTGTGCTTTTTGTGTAAATACTCTCCAAATCTCAACCAAAGCGCCAAGAGCATTTTTCAACACGTCTCCACTCCATACATCTAGATTTGAGGTGTAAGCCTGGGAAAAGTGAAGGATTTAGAAGCCTGCAGAGGTGAAGGGAATTGGAATTGTTGTATGAAAGAAAGTCCATTTTAGCACATAGAGAACAACACTATTTTTAAAAAGAAAGGCGAAAGGCGTCCAAAGTGAAGTGAAAGTTATTGTTGGGGGCAATAAGAGGCAGAGCCATAAGTGTGATGGCTGTAAGGAGAGACAAGCCGTGTGAAGGGTAAATGCACGCTTCTTTGGACATCCTACGCCCCAGAGGAGGCCCCAGGGAGAGCAAGGACTTCTGGGAAAACGGCTATATTCAACCTTTGTTATATGTCCCAGATAGCAGAGGATTGTGACACAGTAACTGGGAACAAACAAGGCAAAATAGGACAGTTTTCTCAGCTGGTTACTTGATGATTTTTCAAAGTGACTAAAATATTAATAAATAATAATAGCTAGAACTTTTACATTGAGTCACAAGTTTCAATTCCTGAGATTTAAAATGATTTCCGTCTATATTACAACTAGTATAAGACCAGATGATAATATTATTAAAGGAACTACCATTATTTTGAGTTGAAAATAAATAGTGAAATATCAAGCCTTTGCCTTATTACCGAAATCGAGTTTGAAATTTTAGTATCATGACAAGACTATGAGGAATCTGGGAAATCTTTCCCTTTAGATGTTGTGGCTGTTCTATGTTATCGTTAATGTAAAATTATGATTATAAATGAATAGGTAAATGTATAAATTAGCCAGATCTTGAAAATGAAACTTGCTCAAAACTACAGACCAACTTAACTGTCAGATTAGATGCCTATGATGATGAAGATGCTCTTTGATGCACAATAATCCTTTTCCCAAAACCCGATTAATAACATCAGAGGAAACAACCAAGCCTCAAACAACTGTCTTACATCACAGTGTTCTTGAGAATGGACCAAACGTTTTAATTAGTGAACATGAGCCCAGCCACAAGTAAATGTGAAGTGATTATTTGTGCCCTGGGAGAAAGGCTGTCTCGGTGCGCTCTGTCAAAAGGTCAATTATGGCCCCAAACCGGCGTGCAGTGACAGTGACCTGGAAGCGCTGCCCATGACCCCACATCCAGGGGCCCAAAAGAGTTGATCATCTAACATGCAGGCCGCCGCGAGCCATGGAAATCTGACATTTGTCCTTATTCAAATGAACACAAACAATATGCAGCTCATGCCTGGGCCTAACCTGTGCCAGCGCCACGGCACAGGGACCAGCACACATCTGAAAGTATGTGCCCTCAGTGAAAGCAGCTTCTTCAGTAGCAATGAGGGGAAAAAAACATAAATGTGTACACTACAGAATTTTTTTGGTTTGCATTCTTTTCTTGTTTGAGAGATTTTCAATTTTTTTTTTTTTAAGTGTTTAATAGTTCCACATTGGCATTTAATTTATTGATTTATTTGTTTATCTTTATTTATACAGGGAGAGCCCAATGAGAGCACTCAGACTCTCCTTTTCATGGGCACCCTGTTCAAATACAGAAAAATACAGACAAAAACAAGCAAAACAAGTAAGTCCATTTAAAACATTTAAAACAGGTGCAGGTGTGAGTATGAATATTTATCACCAGATTATTAAAGTGTATAAGTGGCACCAATGTATCCTTGAAATATATTCCATTTTTGGGAAGCAAAATGACCAAAAGCTTTTTTTTCCCATTTCAGTTCTGGTGCAGCCTGTATTTAGACTTATACAATCATGTGATCTTGTATTAAATGTCAACAAGCAAGTGAGATATTCAGGCAGTCTATCAAGTAGTCCCTTATTTTATATTATATTTTATTTTATACAGTGTTGTTCTTCTGACAGATAGCCATGGTCAACCTACTTTTCATAGTGTATACAGTGATAGATTTGTTATGAAGATCACCTGTTATGAAGCGAAGGGCTGAAACTGTCTATCTAAAGGTTTCAAAGTAGAGGCTGAAGTCTAGTACAGAAAAAATGGTAATCAGGAGATTTTACCACACAAAATGCAGGCAATTACAGTAATATTCTGAATAGTACAATATATAGTAGTTTTGTACTGACCAGACCTAAATATACCATTCCACAGGAGGCCAGCCTTTCTGTGCAAAGGTCACTAGTTCAGAAATCCCCAGGGTTTTACTTTAATTGTCTACACTTGGATCAGCAAATTTTAAGTTAAAGTTTCTAGCTATTCTGAACTGTTGTGTATAGCTTTGCTGCATTTAGAGCTAGTATACACTACGTGAAAACAATCTCAAATACAAATATTCTACTGTACAAGACATGAAAAAGATGTGATATTAGATAACTATGTTTTATTGTGGTAACGATATTATTGCGATATTTTAATATACTTTTTGGCACAATAAGTTCAGTTAATTATGTCCATGCCATCATTTACTAGTCAAACTGGGTCAAAATAAAAACTTGTCTAAAAACAAGACCAAGACCAAGACCAATCCAAGTCTAATGTAGAACTTAATAAGGAAAATCATTAATAAAATCTGCCTTTTTGTCCATTTTACTTTCCAAAAACAGTACACTGTAAAATGGAGAACTTTGTGATGTTGAGATATATTTATTTTTTGCGATATCGATTATTGCGATATTAATATTTTCGGTAGCCATACATTCTGCTGTCTTTTTTTGAGCACATATTTACTAGTGAAGTCAAATCTTGACCCACCTCATTCCTGGGTAGAGCAGGTTAGTGGCCTAACCTCATTACATTCCCTTTGAACAGCTCTGGCCTGGAGCAACAACATCGTCGCAGCTCAGTAAATGTTTATCCATGTGGACTCCCCATCTCCAGTGCTTTTGTCTTCATGTACACAAGATACTATACTGGACCTGTCCTCCCTGTGCCCCTGCCCACCGTAACCTCTCGTGTCCCTGGGCAAACCGCGGAGCATGAGCCCCGAACGCCCCAAAACATCCAGCAAACTGCAAAAGGTTGAATCTGCTACTCGTCAGTTCATTTCCTCATTCCTGCCTTTGTTTTCCATTAGTTTTGAAACAACATAATACAAATCAGGCTTCTGGAAAAATAAAATCTAATCAGTACAAGTCTCAAATGAAAAAAGGAATACAGGAGGAAAAATGTAGCCGAAATAGTTATTTTTCACATTTTAATTCCCATCACAAGGAACGGAGAAGGAAAGCCATGGTGTATTTCAGATTGCTTTGGTGCCTTTGCCCCGAGCCATGCACTGATATTAGTTTTAAATACAGATTGCCGACAATAATAGAACATAAGACTCCATGCTTGAAACACATAAAGCTTTAATAGTAGGCCCAGACTGGAGCGGATTGCATTGCTCTCTTTGCCGGGCCGAACAATCAAAAAGCTGAAATAAATGTAGCTCTGTCGACTGTAAACTGTTATCGACCCCCGACAAATGAAATGTGTTCACGTTGGTCGATCAAACGCATTATCTGTGGTTTCCAGTCTATTACCAGCTGAGTCTAAAAGCATCAATAAATAGAGTTGGGTGGCCCCGGCTAGATTTCCTCCGAGCTGGAAAACATATAGACCCGTTTAGTCTTGGTAAACAACATCGACTGTGTGTGCTTTGTGGTAAGGGAAGTTAAGCGGGCTAATTCTGAAGGGATGAGTTAGCATTAGCCACCAAAAGTGCTAATTGGGCATAAGTAAGGATGGATTGTGTAATGCTAGTGCCGTGTTAGAAAACAGTAGTTAATGTTTAACTATAAGGAACAATAACCTCATGTAAGCTAATGTAATTTTGTTTTGTAATTTGTGATTTTAAGTTGAATTTAGTGCATACTGCTTAAGGTAGGGTGGCCAGATTATAAAAATTTAAAACTGGGACGCACCCAGGTTGGGATGGTTGGTATAAATAAATATAATCTCTCTTTTTTGTATTTTATGTAAACAAATAACAATATATTCCCCTCTTTACCGTTGACAGGGATCAAATCAAGGTTTTGGATAAATCTACTGAGACACGGGACACAGGGCAAAGCTTGTACATCCCTTTTCAGTATTTCCTTAAACCAGCAAATGTATTTATATGTTTTAGCAATAGCCACCAAAATGTATCTTTACCAATGGGAACACCAACAAGCTAAAAGATTTGTCAGTAATGTGGGCGTAATATCACCCATTATCAAGGCCAAAAATAATGTGTCAAATGCAGTAAATCAAGCAAGTTTGACTAACTGAGGTCACTTATGCACTAATACTCAAAAGTCAACATGTGCAGCTAGTTTCTGAGATACAAATGCTAGTCTTAAGAACATTTGGCATCTTTCTAGACAAAATTCATAGAAGAACTACACTCATGTTAAGAGTAATAAAACTGAAGTGCCCCTAGGTCTTGACTCTTGCCAAGCACTTGTGTCGCACCTTCATGGTATACAGTCCCTTATGTTGAGAGCACTTGCCCCTAATGCTAGCGCCCCCATAGACCCCAAACATGTCAAAGCCTTCCAGCTGGCAAGCAATGTGTGCACTTGGCAGGTTGGCAGGAACATGAGAATTAAACCTATATGGCCCCAGCTAGCAGCTCAAATATCAGCGGAGTCCAGCTCGACACGGGGGACATGCAGGAGGGAAGCATGTCAATGGGACAGAAAGAGCCTCCTGGCACCCCTCCATTCACATGCAGCAGCTGTATGGAAGGAGCAAAGTTTGGGTGAGGGCAAAGCATCACACAAGCAAAGTCGTCCTCAAGTTGGACAGGAAAGTCAATGTGCCACAAGGACAGATTGGTTTCAAATTAGTGTCTTCACAGTTTTATGTCACCTAACAACACAGTTACACTGATGCATACAAGGTGGGGGAACTGTCTTGCCCAAGGACACTACAACAGTATGGATTGCCAGTCGCAGGAATTCTATCATGAACCTCGAGGTTAGAGGGAGCATCTCTAACTGAGCTACCATCAGTTCTCTGTGCTCTGAGATGAACTTTTTCACTTCACATTTGTTTGGCTGAGTTTGAGGGACCTGAGATGAACCTGGGTGGTACCTGCTCCCTGTCCTTTCAAATCGCTCCCCCTAACAGGAGAATGACAGCCCGTCCACAAACCAGGGCTGCCTGAGGATGCGTTCCTCTGCTGCGATAGAGCAGCTCTGATAGCTCCTTTATTATGGAAAATTATTTTAAACAGTATAAAACGTCCGGGTCTCATTTTTTCCCATGTTTCTGCCACTACCACTCGGCCTTTTGATAAGATGTCTAAATTTATTGCAGAATAATTCTGCAGGAAAAGAGATAAAAGGTTGCTGAATAAAATATGAGGCGAAGGCAGTAAATTGTAGCAATGCATATCATTTCATTCAAATGTAGGACGCAATTACCATCTGCTACACTCATCAGTCCCCTCCTTTATGACTTAATTATATGTTTAATGCTATCAGATCAAGGAAAGGGCAAAACAGATGAATGGGCAGGAAAGAGAAAAGATTCTGCAACAAGACAAAAGGCAGATGAAAGAAGCATAAAAGGCTGGAATTGATTTCATTCAGCGGGAAATAGGAAAAGTTAATTTAGATACAGTGTTCGCTCATCTCCGTCGCCTTCGGGTGATTATCAAGCCAGCGTGTTGTCTATAGGCGTCACAGCCACGCAACAATACACGACAAGTTCCTCAAAACTCAAAGGTTCAATTAGAAGATGACAACTGGTGTGACGTCTCAAATGATCCAAGCACTGATACATCAATCAACAGTTAGCCATAATTAGCCAATCCCAGTGCACTGGACCTTTTGCTACAAGCTAGAGTGCAATGCATTTCAAAGAGAGGCGCACGTTGTAAACTATTTTAGAAATGTACGCAACGCAAAATGACAAGATCTATATTAAACAGATTGTGTGTGTTTTTGCCAGCTAACTTAACTGTATGATAATAGCTTTGGTTGCTTCTACCTTTGTTTTTGAATAATTGAAGATGTCACGATACTAATTCAGTCACTGTTCTGTATTTTATCACAACATCACGTTTTGAAAAATAAACCACAGTTTGACCCTGAAAACTTTACTTTTTACTTCCCCAACTTTTGTTTTGGACGCAGATCATGCAAAGCTAGCATTGACAAAGAAAGACGGGGTGGTCCAAATGGCTGAGGGCAGAAAAGCTGGCCAGTGGGCATCCCAGCAGCCAGCGGGCACTCTCCGTATACTGTGTACCTTTGGCCAGAACTCATTACAGGGTGACATTTAGCACGGTGCTGTCCATGCCAAGTCAGCCCTCTGGATTGAGACAAATGATGTAGTTATTTTTTTATGTCAGACATTAAGTCATGTCCAGTGGGAGCCAAGGCAGTATCACCTTCATGTCACCTGCAAGAAAAGGGATAAAGGACTTGGCCCTCCTTTAAAGGCGGGCTGTTTGATCAGGTATTTACGTGCACGAGAATGCAGTGGAGAATGAAATTATGGACCATTCTGAGCAAGACTACGGGTCAGTTACTGTGGGACAAAAAGATGGCTAGTGTTGGAGTTTTAGTACGTGTAGAAATGTTATATTTCCCATTTGTTGGAAATATGTGTTAATGTGTTATTTTATATGTAGTAGTAGAATCTCACAAAATTTTAAAGGTAATCATACAGTACCTTTCACTATGATTTTAGTGTACTTTTAGTTTCAATGTTTGAATAAAAGTAAGTTGCTGAGATCAGATTTTATACAGGCCGCTACATTTGCATTTTTATCATAACTGTATAATTGAATAGACAACAAATTCTCAATGTTTGAGGACTATTTCAAATTTCAAAGCAAATGGATAAATATAACAAAAAAGCTCTTACCCGTATTCTGTAGATCATACTGGTAGGCCCCTGAAAATCTTCTTAGTCTATATCCAAGCAATAATTAAAACAGTTACAATGTTCATTTTTAAAATATATAATTTGCATTTGCTATAGTGATATCAATTGCCATATTACAACATTAATGTACAAGATTTCTACCTTTGCTGGTCTGCACATTTATCCTACTCTTCGCTACTTTCATTGGGAATCAGATAAGGACAATATCTTCCTCTTCAGTTGAGAGATGCTTTGTCTCCTGTTATACAAAAAGAAAATATAAGTACAGATAGACATAGTTCATTGCTATGTTTGCCATTACCCATCTAGTTTTAATAAACTGTTAAATAAAAAACTACCTTTCTGTTGTAATTGCTTTAATAGTAATAATAAAAAACAGACACTCACTGCTGGAAATTTGTACCTCGATGTCAACAGATTTCTATATATTTGGACCAGGATATAGAGTACCTAGCAGCATATGTTCACATATTATCTCTCAACATGGAAAGAGGATGCATTCTTCACGAGGGCCCTAATCAGTCCATATGCAGCAGATCAACAGAACTAAAGCGCCATCTTGTGGACCAAAGTGGGTACGACAACAGTGAATTTGGTGGGTTTTCTATTTTTCTCCCATGAATTCATTTTGCATTACGGAAAATGTCAAAATATGTCCAAAGGAATGCACCCAGTCAAACAAAATGCTCACAACAATCAATGCAAATAGAAAAGCACGTTTTCTACAAATTAAAAATATTAAATAAACGCGCTTATTTTAACATGCAAATATGTCATAACGCATAATACAAGTTGTTTACCACCATATTGGCCATATTAGCACGTTATTAGACGTTAATTGTACTCACCAAGGCTAAAACATTCATGTCGTGCACATCCATAGCCGCTGCAACAATTTCCCCACATAAACCAGTCGTACCAAACGGAGAAATAGGATGTAATTGATTCTAAGTTAATTGTGCAAAGGTCTCCCTGATGGGGACCATCTGTCAAAACAGGCCGTACATTCCCCCTAATTCTAATCATAATTAATTAAGTGGCTAACAAATTACATACATCATGGTTAGCACGGTGAGCAAACTACCGCAGGAAGTGTTGTGAAACAAATTAGCTTTAACAATGAAAGAAAATTACATCACATAACTAAATATTATACTCATTTCCGCGAGCCGTATTTCTTAATGAATTCTCTAATTAATTTAATTCACACAATGTGCATAATTTGGAGCTGAAAATGTCAGTGGGTCAGATTAACCATATTGTTGCTGGCTGTCTGTTCCTGCTAGCTGCGTATTAGCACAACATGACCTCTATGTAAATCATACACGAGTCGACCAACTGTTGTCATTTTAATTCCGGGCTGTATAATTAGCATGTTCTGAAGATATCATACCGGTACATTTAGCTCTTTTTACGCGTGCCACGGCAGGGGTAGCATTAGTCTGATCCCTTTTGATGGGAGAGCAGCGAGACGGCTTAAGTTGCACATGTCAGGTAGGTCGAAAAGTTCCTCGTTTGATTGGTGGTATTACAATGTTGAACTTTCTCTTGTCGTACGAACTGTGTGAGGGCTCTCATCAGCAGTCAAGCAGCAGACAAGTGACTGTGTTTCTAATAGCTGCACATGGGCCCTGCACTTGCACCATATATTAGGGTCAACAGGCCCTTGTGCTATAAATGAGGCGATGTCATTGCTGCTGCATATGGGAAATATAGTGCACTGAAGAATACAGGCAATGATTGTACTTGGCCTGATAAAGCGTCTCATCATCAAAGTGCTCCTACTCGGATTTAATATTTCACAAATCATTTTTATGTGTTTATTACATTGTTATTAATCTATTCCACAAACTGCAGCTGATCGAGCACCTCTCATAGCCACAGCTGCCTTGGGTGTCCTGACTGTGATCCACACCGTCATCTGGGTGAAGTGTGTTGCTGAAGGACACAACATCAGCTTGAATGAGGACGCAGGAGCCTATTGTCAATTCACAATATAAATTTGATGGAAGATTGGAATGACTTGAAAGCAAACACTTATTAAGCAGACCATATTGTTTTGACACATTTTTTATATTGTAATGTTTAGCAATTTCTGTCTATAATCAATACATTTGGTTTATAATTGTGTTTTATGTCATACAACCCCAAATACAATGGTAAAAGAGTATGAACACAGATACCCATGCAAGTCCATTGTATTGGATTTTTGAATAACAATCTCCTGTTTATTGAGGCTCACCTTTGTGTCACCTCTGTGTCACCCGTGCATTTCCTTACCTATACCCATCAGCTTAGAGACCATGCAATTAAATAGTACCAAATGATGTCATGAGAGTGTGGATGCCGAAACGGCTGCATAAATGAATAAATTGACCGGTGGATGGAACATAAGCTAACACATGCATCGCAAGGCTTGGGGGCTGTCCTCAGGCCAATCATTTAGCTAACACACTAATGAAAGCGTGTGTAGTACGGCTAAGGGCAGCCACCATGGGAGGCAGCGTCCCCTCCTCCTCGTGTTGGGGGCTGTTAATAGGCTGGATGGAGTCAATGGGGCTCCCAGGAGAAGGCCGCTGATGAAGAGGAAAGCCTGCCGTCACCTTCACTAATCACTGCCTAATGGCTGAACTAATGCACAAACAGCACATGTGACTGTTGTGCTGCAACATACATGAGAATATATAATCACTATTGTGGTAGGAGTGAGGTGGGTGCAACCAAGGAAGTAAGACTAATTTAGTAAGAGAATAAAAATCTGTTCAGGAAACAGGCCAAATTTGACCTTTTGCAAAAATACTGTATGCTATGCTTTTTTATCATGTGAAAAATTATTGGCCCAATAACCACACTACTTACCGTCGAGTAGTGGAGCTGCTGTCAAAGCTTGTTTGGTTTGCAAATGCATTTCTCATTTTCATATTCACATATAACCACTTCACATTAAAATGGCTGCATATGATGTATATATTAAGGAAAACTATTTATTGTTTTTTTAGGGTGGAGTGTTCAAGGTACATTTAGACAAATTTCCCTTTCATGGGACATTTAAAAAAAGCTTTAAGCTATGTTGGAATTGTAAGAATGTTCATTTCTGGTGTAAGCGTCAAAGAGGACTAAGAGTCTGAAACATAAAGTCAAAAGAGTCAAAAAGTCAAAAGGGTTTAATGAGTTTCGCACAGGTGAAGTGAACAATGAAGCAATGGACTCTACGGAAAGGATGAGAGTCCTGACTCTGAGATGTGCATGTTTACAGTTTTTATAGTGTCTATCATGTGTGTGTGTGAAGGAGGATCCTGTTCTGGTCAGCATAGCGTTATCTTCGTGAGCTCCCGCGCAATGGCAGGGCCACAGGAACACACAGTTCTGTCCTTAGCTCCAAGCAACAATGTCTCCTATTGTATTTTATGTGTCTGCATTTTACCGTTATTCACATGTTATTAACTTTAGCATTAGTACATCGAGATACAAGTTTAAAGTAGTGCGCACTGCTGAATGTAGATTCTTTACAGGATGTTGTTATCTCATCAAAAACATACCTGGTGTTGTGTTTTGTTTCATTCACATTTTAGTTTGTCTACATCTCCAAAACTCAAAATGCTCAGTGCCACCTTGTGATATCATGAAGCAGTAGTTTACAAGTTAGCAGTTACCTTTTACCTTTTGTTCAGAGATTGGAAATTTCAGGGTTGAAATCATCCAAATGATTCTAGTGGAGCAGTATGGAATTTAAAAACAGTGTAGCACTTCCTGTATTACCACATGACATCACAAGGTGGAACAGGGCATTTTCAGTATGAGGGAAGAACTCAGTTTAAATATGCAGGGTTAGAGTGTTAAACATGAATCAATGAAACAAAACACAACTCCAGGTATGTTTTTGATGAGGAAACAACATTTTAACATAGATCTTAAAATAGCGTGATATGGGCACTTTAACAGTGACAGACAACCAGGCTTAGTATATTGCACCTTTAAGCTATGATTAAAATAAATTGAGACACTGTTTACCTTGCAATCCATTGTGACATATGTGACTAACTACTTCTGCCATGTAGGCTTATTTTGGACAACAATACGCCCATATAATGATTCAGGATTGGTCACAGTGTCACACAGGTTTGGCAGTGGTTGTTCAGTTACACAGGGTAGACTGAAATGTGGGCATACAGGTTCTTCTAGCCTAATTCTAGGTGTTTTTATTCTGTTCCAGGCTCACTTCCTTTAGCTGTCACTTCATCAGGCTGACATCAGAGCCTTCCCTGAAATAAAACACGTGTGCTTTATAGTGTTATATGTTTATGGGGTGACAACAGTTAATGTATACTCCCACTACTTTTAACTCTGGGGCTGTTAAATGAAGCTATGCCAACTCTGTGGGAAAGGAGTTAAGCTAGCGATGTTGGGAGATAGCTTCCTGTTTCACAATAATATTATCCGTTTTAAAGGAGGGAAGCGAGTTATTAGAATAGAAAAAAAAACATATTGCAAGCTCAATCTAAATATCCCATTAATTTAAATAAAAGTAAGGAGAGACCGCTTCTTGGGTTCAACGTTTACTTTATTTACTTCCTGTATGTTCGTAGCTAATTTTAGTTAGCTTAGCATGACGCTACGTGGTTGACGCGTTTACTGTGACGTGTCATATAATCAGACCAATCAGCGTGCGTTGGCCAAGTGGTAGTCTGTAGCTACGTCCTCATACAAATCACACTGTCAGTCAAAGTTGTGGTTTGTAGATTAAAAAGAAGAAGTTACAGCTTTTAATTCACGCTAATCCATTCGAGATGATTTGGAGGCTTTAACAAACCTACCGTACTGTTTCTACGCGTTTGGAGATGAACGGGATAGCTGCGGTATGGAAAACAAACTTTAAACTGTAATTGTGGGCTTGTCATTCACTACCTTGATATGTAGCAGTCATTACATGTGTGTCTCTAGCCTGCCACGCTGGCAAAAGGCAGAGAAGAACCTCACACGTGGATCAAACCGTAGGAACTATTTTTGACATGTTCAGAAAGTAATGTTTTCTAAGAATCTGAAAATGATAAGGCTGAAGAGATACTTGCGGGGCAGTGGGAGGGTGCTGGTATGCGTGTTCGTCGCATCGATCATATGGCTGATATTTGACATGGCAGCATTACGCTTGTCATTAAACGACATGAATGGTCAGCTGCTGAAGGAGAGAATCATCAGAGAGAGAGAACTTTTGAAGAAACACTCCAAGATGTCTCAAGTGAGACAGGGGGGATTTGGACACCCAGTTCAAAGGGTCAACCCAGGCGTGACACAAGCCAGTAATGAACCACTGCATGATGATAACTTGGCTGAAAAGGTGTATAGACGGAGGAGAACTGGGCAAATTATTGGATACAAGCAAATGGACTCTAAGGAAATGAATCCTTCACAACTACAAGCTGAAAAGCCTTCCAGAATGCGTGTGGACTTGGATATGAATGAACAACATCAGTTGGATTCCAGTAAAACTAGTACAACTACTACTACTACTACTACTACTACTACTACTACTACTAAAAAGACAGCAGGTAAAGTTGTACCTAATGAAAACAAACTTCAATCTAATATTCAAGACAGTAAAAAGGTAGAACATCCAAATAAAAAAGATGTGGATGTTGCGCCAAAACCACAAGACAAAATAAAGATTGGACAAGCTAAGACAACAGCACTACTTAAGCTTAAGAAAGAGCCGCACCCTGTCAAAACACCTTCCAACCCTCCCATTAAGGATGTAAAACTTAATGTAAATGGCAAAATTACAGAGACACAAGTCAAGACAAATGTCAAAGATGAAGAGGTAAAGGCAAAAAAAGCCCAAGCTGCGCCCAAGCACCTGGAGAAAGTGGACCTCAAAGAAAATGTCACAGTTGTTAGTAAAAAGCCAGGTGTCCATAAAGTGCTTTCACTAGATATGACTCAGTCTCCCAGAAATCCCAAAGCAGTGGGCCAGTTCGGTCACGCTGTTATCCTGGGCAGCGAAGAGGATGCAGAAGTGAAGAGGAGGTGGGCTGAGGGGCATTTTAATGTCCACTTAAGTGACCAGATACCCCTGGATAGAGCCATCCCTGACACTAGGCCTGAGACGTAAGCATTAGCTGCCAATTATACTGTATATCCTTAATTTATTTCCATGCAAAGATCTAACCATGTTTTGTTCTATTCCTGAAGGTGTAAAGACAATTTGGTCCACAATGACTTGCCTTCTACCAGCGTGATCTTCTGTTTCGTGGATGAAGTTTGGTCCACACTTCTTCGCTCAGTGCACAGTGTTCTTAACAGATCTCCGCCACATCTCCTCAAAGAAATTATTCTGGTGGATGACTGCAGCACCAAAGGTAATACAAGTTTAAATATTTGAGTCACAAATTTGGTGCATAATTGTCAAGGCAACAATAATTATATTACAGCTTTGGTCATTAGACATGCACATTGTGAATACTCTGTTAGAAGTGGATCAAAAATGGTATTGTATAGTACCTTTTATTCACTTCAAGTTTGTTTTTATTTACTAAGTTTAATTGTATTTTTTTTACTTAGATGTTTTTATTTGTAATTTACTATTATTACTACTATTATTTAAGTAGAAAAATGTTTTCTTTATACATGTTTCATCATTTATATTTTAACTATTAATCAACATGAATTAGAACAATCTTTCACTGTACTAAAATTATTAGGGCTTAGACTTCATTAAGCCTTTACACACAGCAGCTTTACTTGCATAACTGAGATGTTGAAAGGTGTAATTACTGTTGTTACAGATTATTTGAAGGAGCAGCTGGATAACTACATGGCACAGTTTCCTAAAGTGAAAATAGTTCATCTGAAGGAGCGTCAGGGTCTCATCAGGGCCAGAATGGCTGGAGCAGCAGTGGCCACAGGTAAAGTAATACAATTCTAAGCTTTATTTGAAAACAGACACAGATGCTGTACTTCTTTAGACATATCCATACTGAAAAATCTGCTTCAACTGTGCAACTCCAAATTAACCAGAAAAAACAATTGTGTAATATGGGTGTAGCATGGCATTTTGGCTGACATCATGACTCATTTACATATTTCTTTGTCTAGAGACATCTGTTTTTACTTTAACCTCCTGCAATTCTGTTGAAAAAATAAAAATGCTACAATATTTTTGCAAAACTATTTAAAAGAGAAGGTTAGAGTATGCACAACAAAGTACACTGTACAATGTATTATTTCTTTCACACACATTTGATAAAACCCTAAAAGCGTGATTAACAAGATTACTGTCTCTGCTACAGGTGAAGTCCTGACTTTCCTGGACTCACACATTGAATGCAATGTGGGCTGGTTAGAGCCACTATTGGAGCGAGTCTATCTGGACCGCAAGAAAGTACCCTGTCCTGTTATTGAAGTCATCAGTGACAAAGACATGAGGTGAAAATCTCTTTTTTTATTCAAAAACTTTGCAAATTAGATAAAGAACTGATACAATTCTTTTCTTTTGCAGTTATGTTTTGGTTGACAACTTCCAGCGTGGGATATTCAAGTGGCCTTTGGTGTTCGGATGGAGCCCTCTGTCTGAAGATTACATTAAGAAGCATAACATGACCATAGCAGATCCTATCAGGTTCATAAATAGATTTTAAATATGTTTCCAGTGCACATACCTGTGTATTGTCTGACATTTGTTCTCTGCAATATGTATTGCAGATGTCCAGTCATGGCTGGGGGACTCTTCTCCATAGACAGGAACTATTTCTATGAACTTGGTGCTTATGATCCCGGCTTGGATGTGTGGGGAGGGGAGAATATGGAGATCTCATTCAAGGTATGCACTACGCCAAAATTTCCACCCACACAATCACGGCTGGCTCTGGGCTATGGCGCCCTAGGCGACCGCCTGGTTCGCCTAGGGCGCCATGAATTTAAAAAATAAGTATGTCACAGTACAGTTGTTCTGCATGCTTTAGGTGGTTTTCACACATGTTAGTGCGCTCTGTGGACCGACCCCAGTGCACACTAACTTTAGTTCTGTTTATCATCATTCACCCCAAACATGTACCATGAGCCATGTGAGAGGCCATCAAGAATAGAATAGAATTATATCAGTAAAAGTAAAAGTTCAAGATCTTAGAAACAGCCTTGGGAGATAGACCTAGATCCTGTAAACCTGTAAATGAGCTATAAAGCGCAAAACTACAGCTTTGTAAAGTTGCATTAACTTCTACAGCTTTGTAAAGTTGTAGTATCTTCCACAACCTGTAAATGAGCTATAAAGCGCAAAATAAATCTGACATAAAAATGTAGCCTTTGTCAAGGTTTCTCACTGTGCTACTGTATAAACAGTTTTGGCAGTGTCCCTAACATGAACATGTATATAATCATGACATTTTGTTGCTTCAGATCTGGATGTGCGGAGGAGAAATAGAGATCATCCCTTGTTCCAGAGTGGGACATATTTTCAGGGGGCAAAACCCTTACAAGTTCCCCAAAGATAGACAGAAGACAGTGGAGAGAAATCTTGCTCGAGTGGCTGAAGTGTGGCTGGATGAATACAAAGACATCTTCTACGGACACGGATACCACCACCTGCTGGACAAAAACAATATTGACATTGGCGACCTCAAAGACCAGATGGAATTGAGAAAAAAGCTTAAGTGCAAGAGCTTCCAATGGTACCTGGACAATGTGTATCCAGAGGCAGACGCCCCCGTAGTTAAAGCAGAAGGATTGGTATGTAAAACTTGTCATATTTAATTCTGTTAGAAAGTTGTTTACTTTCTTCAAAAATATCAAGTTTGAAAATTTGCATTGATTAGTATGCAACTCTGCTGGAGATCTTTCAGCAAAGTTTACAGAACAGAAACTAATTAAGAGTCTTGGTAATAAACAATGCCCATGGTGTTTTTAAGAGCCCGCTGTTAGGATTCTCCAAGGCAAAATAAGCAAGGGTCATTAAGCATCAAAATTTTAAATGTTTTGAATATATTTGTGACTTTGCAGGTGTTCAATCAAGGTTTGAGAAAATGTCTCACTCTCCATAAAGGATCTCTCCTCTTTGAAACCTGTGATCTCAACCAGCAGGTAGGCTTGCCAATGTTAAGTAAACAACACATGCATAGAATAATAAGAATACTAGTGTATAAGCACACCCCCAGTATTGCGACTTTAATATTTAACTTTTATTTGTATATGTGTTTTGGGTTACCCTTTGTTTTTTGTTATGCCTGTATGTACTAGGCCTAGAGTGGTCACGATACTAAAATTTCAAACTTGATTTTGATACTAAAGAACTGACTCAGTATGCAATGCTGATTACGATACCAGATTTTAAATAATAGAATGTAATTTTCAACACAAAATATTTGAACTTTCTTTATGGTACTATGAGGCCTTACATTTGATAAAGCTCAAATTATTCATATTAAAGCTGTTTAGTAAAGCTCAAATTTTGTCTTGTTAATGTGACTTTTTGCAGTATTGATACTTGTTCAAATGAGCATCTAGTTTCCATTAGTTTTAGTATCGATTACTATCTGATTCCCAATACTAGGTCTAAAAAGGTCTTATTTATGTATTTACTGTAATTACATATTTGACAAATTAATAATTCATTCATAATTTTAGGTATCTGTGTAGTCCCTCAGTCGT